>OVAN01002656.1:13894-32445 GCA_900406275.1 Anastatica hierochuntica
AACTTAGCTAGTGTGTTTCATTATTATAATTGAACTTAGCTAGAAAATTATTGGTGTGTATTGTGTCCGTATATGTGTAATGGCTTTGTATACTTCAATGTTATGTTAATGATTTCTTCTTCTATATTTTATAATAATTTATGTTGGTCAAAGTGTTCTTTGTTTAGGTCACACGAACTTGTTTCATCATTATGATAGTTTAGTGTTAGTGTCACATATTTTATATCTTCTTTGTTTAACAATTCATTCTTTTATCTTTTCACTCAAGAGCATTTACAAGATCAATCATAATCATTGGATTCTTGGAGATAAATATGGCGTGGTAATGACTGTTTAGTTCTTTTCTTTTAGTATGAAAGCAGTAAGACATTCTTATGGTTCTTTCTCTTAGTTTCTACTCTGAATTTTTACATGATTAGTGTAGTCTTTCTCCTAGTCTAATTCAAATGGAAATCTGAAATCTCTGATAGCTTTTATGGTAGTTTCAGGATAGATTTTATAGAATGTTGGTTTGTTAAATAGTTTAACTGTTTGAGAACAGATTTTATAGAAATTCTATAATAGAATGTTGTTTTTCCTAGTTTCTAAGTATTGTATGTTTCTCTTATTGCAGCGTAGATTCGCAAACACTAGAAAGAATGGCAGTTCTTGATGCAGAATATGAATGTATGGAAGTGGAGAATAACGAAGACACTCAAGATCTAAGTGTCACTCAACATGCTCAATCAACACAGACAAGAGCTAGACGAGCTCCACAAGTTCCACGAGCTAAACGTCCTAAACAGGTGCGTAAAAAAAGTTCTAAATGTTGGGTAAACTTTACATCAGTAGGGGTAGAGTCTGATTGTAAAGAAAGGGCTAGATGCCACTACTGTGGTATAAAGTTGGTGATAGATAAGAATTTTGGAACATTAACATTGTTACGCCATTTACGCATTTGTCCAGAAAAACCTGAAACTGAAGATAGATTTGCATATGATCATAAAGTTGATAGGGATATGATTTCTCATATCATAATTTATCATGACCTTCCTTTCTGCTATGTAGAATATGAAAAGATTAGGGAGAGGGATAAATTTCTTAATCCAGAATGTGAGCCTATATGTAGACAAACAACAAGCGTTGATATTAATAAAAGATATGAAGTATAAAATCTTAAGTTGAAAGAGGTGTTTGCAAATTACGAAGGTCGAGTGTCTTTTACTTCTGATTTTTGGACATCTCGTAGCCAAGTTAGGGGTTATATTTGCTTAACAGCTTACTTTATTGATGATAAATGGAACTTACACTCTCACATCTTGGCATTTTGCGATCTGAAGCCTCCACATAGTGGAGACGCAATAGCCAAGAAGGTTGTTGATATCCTAAAGGATTGGGGCTTAGAGAGAAAAGTACTTAGATAATGCTTCTGCCAATGACAGTATGCAAAAGATCCTTACGCATCGTCTGCAGAGTGGGAACGGGTTGTTGTGTGATGGAAAATATCTCCACGTAAGATGTTGTGCCCACATTCTCAATTTGATTGTCAAGAAAGGATTAGAGTTATGTTCTAGTCTTTTAGTGAATATTAGAGAGAGCGTTAAGTTTTTCAAAGCTTCTGATCCAAGGAAGGACTCTTTTGTTGCTTGTGTAGAGAGTGTGGGCATTGTAAGTGGGGCTGGTTTGTCCTTGGATGTGGATACACGATGGAAATCCACATACGAGATGTTGGTGAGAGCTCTAAAATTTCGTAAAGCCTTCGCTAATCTGCACTTGTATGACAGAAACTACAAATCATTGCCTTCTCAAGAAGAGTGGGTATCGTGGTGAGAAAATCAGAGACTTCTTGAAGCCATTTAGTACATTGACAACATACTTTTCTGGAATGAAATACCCTACAGCTAATGTTTATTTCATGCAAGTATGGAAGATCGAATTGTTGTTGCGGAAATATGCAAGGTGTGATGATAATGAGATGAGAATAATGGATGTAGATATGCAAAGTAAGTTCACAAAGTATTGGGATGAATATAATGGTGTTTTAGCTATGGCAGCAGTATTAGATCCAAGGATTAAGCTGCAAATGCTTATGGAAGCTTATAATAAGCTGGATCCTAGTACTTGTGAGAAAAAGGTTGAAAACGTGAGGAAGAATTTAGAATCGCTGTATAAAGAATATAACTCCAAGTCTTCAGAAAGTTCTTCCAGATTTTCAACAAGACAAATTCCGCATGATCTTCTTACGGAATCGCCTCTTGAATATGATTTGGATGATGTAAGTATCTAGTATATTTTGATATCTTAAGAATGTCTTCCTTATCTGATTTTGAATTTTTTAATAAGTTATCTAACTCTAATTTTGTTTGAGTTTCTCTAATATAGGATCCACTTGAGCTTGAAAGGTGTCTCCAATTTGGTTCAAGCAATGAAATGACAAACTGAACATATATTTGGTTGATAATAAGGTGGAAATTACGGCTTTCTCGGATATGGAAGTTCTAGACTATTGGAAAGACAAGCAACATAGGTATGGGGATTTAACTCTGCTTGCCTGTGATGTTCTTAGTATTCCGATTACTACAGTTGCTTCTGAGTCTGCATTTAGCGTTGGAGGACGGGTTTTAAATCCATTTAGAAACTGTCTCCTCCCAAAAAGTGTTCAAGCATTGATTTGTACACGTAATTGGCTACGTGGCTTTGCTGAGTTTGAAGGTGAAGTTTTCAAAATTAGTTCTTATGTTTGAAACATTTGATTTTGTATTTGTGTTTACTGTTTAACCTCTGATGAAGTCTTTAATTTGTAGGAAACATCGATGATTACTTTAATTGTGATGATGAAGATTCTAATAAGAAAGCAAGTAGCTCAGGAATTGAAGATTCAAGCATATGATAAGGTAATTGACTAATTTCCATTTCTGTTGGTAGACTCTTTTCTAATGAAGAACTCTTAGACTAAGAGTCTTAGCTAAACATAAAGATGCTAGAGTAGCTCACTGTGTGTTTTAGGAGTTTGATTATGAACATGTAATTAGTGTGTGAAGAATGCTCTCATTATGTTTTTAGTTGATAGAATTCTCAGTTTTCTCTCACTTTGTTTTTAGTAGAGTCTGATGTGATTCTGAAAAATATAATTAGTTGATAGACTTCCCAGTTGTTAACTTGATTGGTGTTTAGAGATTTATTTTCTCTTAGTGTGTTGTTGTTGCAGATATTGTATATTGGAACATGGAAGGAGAGCAAAAGTGTAGTTGCTTGTTTAGCTTTGTTCTTACATATATAAAGTCTGTAATACTTTGATTCACTTTCATCAGACTGAAATTATTATCATTTGAGTTATGTTTTGTTCTTACAGATTGTTTCATCAAACAGTTTCGAATTAGACCTTATTAAAAGTATGTTTTGGGATTATATGTTGTGTTTTTATTGCATGAAAATTAAATGGGCTAACCCTGGTACCAGCTCTAACCTTTGATTAAAATAGGGTTAAAATAGGGCTGGGTTAATATAGGGTTAGGTTTTGTTCTAAATGAAAGAGGGTCAGGCCCTAGCCTTGAATTTAACATCCCTAGTGCTTCCTCACATCTCAATAATTGGTCTCTATTGTTCAACTCAATCTCTGCCTCCTCTCTGTTTGGTTCACTGCTAGATGTTTTGTGCCTATAATATGAATTGTCCTGCTCGAATACTTGTTTTTCCTCTGATTTTAGCCTTTAATTTTTAGTTTGTGTCTTAGGTGTTTGGTTGAAAGATATAGCTCCGGGGGCGTTCTTATAAGCTCGTCGGCTCTTAGCTCCGGAAAGGTTGCGACCTTTGCCGGCTTAATGTATGTATCCCAATGTATTTTACCCTTTTGGATTGCTAGTAAAAATTCCACCAGATGGAAAAAAAAACTCAACTTATTAAAGCATGTTACCTTTACACATAAGTGGATTAATCAGTGGGATCTACTTCTCCTCTATGAAGTCTTTTACGAGCCCCATAGGGGCATGGAACCCGTGGCTTATTTATTAATCCCTCTTTTAGTATTACTAATCACTATTTTAATTTGCTGAGTAATCTTTAATTTTCTTTATCGAAAATCTCTTCTCGAATAATTCTCGAAGCACGCGAATAATTTAATAAATAAAACAGATTGAAAATGTGTTAACATGATTTGGTAAGATTTTTTCCAATACAAAGCTACGAATATGGCTTTCTACAATTTCGCTACATTGTTGTATGACGAAAACAATGACCCAAAACGTCTTCGCAATCAATACTCGCATAAATATATGTGGGCGCATACTATGTCATATTCATAACATTATACTATCATATAATCAGCCACATATGTCTATGGTCTACTGATGGGGCCAAAGGTTGCTTTACCTAATGACATCCCAAAACAATTATTTAAAAGAAATGTGGTTTGATTTCAAATTACAATTTCTCATTGATTATGCGATTAGTAAAGTTTGTGCAGCTCCTTTTCAGCGCATGCACGTGCCATTGCATAAATCCAATTCTATCAAAGATGTACTCACTAATAACATTGATTTTTAACATTTAAAGTGTACAGAGAATGAGACTAATTAATTGTAGATGTCAATTAACAGATCAATGATTCAGCGCTCATGCTACTAAGGTCAGTACGAATATATTACAACAGTCACATGAAAGACAAAAAATACAACAATTTTGGAGAACATGTTAAGCGGGTTACTATTAAAAATGCATAATGAAAATACTACTACTCTTTCACAGAAAGTCATTTTGACATTTTTTCCCATAAATCATAAAAACTATTAAAAATCTTTTTCTTTTTGCCTTTCGTTAAAAATTATTAATTTTTTTTCTCTCTAGTTGATGCATATAAGTGAAGTTAAAACTAAAATTTTGTTTACTCTCTCTCTTTAACAAATAATATCATTTTGACATTTTTTACCCATTAAAAAACTATTTAAAATCTTTTGTCCCTTTACTAATATATTATAAACAATTTCTCTCTAATTAATAAATTAAAACAAAGTTAAAATTAATACTTTATTTGGAAATTTGTGTTCAAAATGTTAAATCCCACTTTTTGTGAAACGAATGGAGTATGAATACGCGTTGAAAATGCAAAAAGACATTATAGACTAAATAAGTAAATAGCTTTGAAGTTTCAGAAAGCAAAGAGCAAGATGAAGATCAACTAACACATAATCTTACGTGCAAGAAAACTTATGAACACAATTTGCTAAGACAGGGCAGAGGCATAAGAGAACGCTCACTAGAAAAGGCTCATTATTTGTTGTTGGTGTGAATTTCATGACCATGATGAAAGTGCGAGAACTACACCAGGAATTGTAACACGAGTACTACTACAGAAACTGTGTGATGCAACATATGACATAAACTTAGAACATGAAGTGCAAGAGAGAGTTTCTCTACAAAGAAAACATGTATTACTAGAACCCTTTCAAAAGAAACTTACAAGTATAATTTTGAAAAAAATCTCTAGCCTAACACGACTTTTTGATCGAATACAAGATCACAAAAATCCTCTCACCTTAGCCCTTGTGTTTCCCCTTGCTTACAAGCCTATGAAAACCCTTTTTGCTAAGTCTCTCTTTCTCTCAAAAACGTTCCTGAGAAGAAAACGATTCTCTCCTATTCTATTAATACTGATAGAAAATAAAACCCTAAGTCTAGATAATTATGAAATAAAACTACAATAATATTTCATAATTATATTCTCCAATATATCTCCCAAAGAATATTCTTCAATATCCTCCAGCAGATACGATCCTCCGAATCTTCCTGATTCACCAAATCTTCCTCATCCTTATCCAGAATCCTACTGTTGCTTCTGCTCCTGTCACATCGTCATTCGCCTCACTGTAACAGGTACTGCCATAAGTACTGTAACACGCACTGTAACATGTACTGTAACAAGTCTTGTTTCTTCACTCTTCTGCTGTTAGAGCCTCTGTAGCATCGTCATCGGTCTGACACTGTCTCAAAGACCCTGCATATTCAAGTTCTCTGCATCATCATCAATTGTCTCAAACACTGTGACAGAACTCTGCATTTCTGGTGCATCTTCTATCTGTAGCAGACACTAACTCAGACCTCTACCTCTCTAGGTGAATCATCTCATGTTGAGTTCTTAATCTCTTTCAAAAACTACATCAACACATGAGGCCCATGACGACTACGATTTCTCCAACTATAAAATGTACTAACAGTAAATTTCAAGTGTTTTGAGCAAAACAATTAGTACTTAATTATGTAAAACTCTGCAAGTTTTTCCAGTTACGTAACTGGTAGTTTTGTAGTTTGTAATCAATAAATTTTTGTTTAAAATTTAATGATCTTTTTGTTATTGTAGAAATTTGTTTATTATGCGATTTTGGTTTATTTTACAACCATTTTGGTTTAAAAGTAAATTATTTGGTATTCGTACAATATTTATCTTTACAAGGATGGGAAAAAACCTCGTTTATACCAAAAACATGAATTAAAGAAAAACTAAGAGTAAAAATCCAAACACGAGGTAGCCACTAGTTGTGGCAAACCACTTTATAGGATAGCACTCGAGAATAATTTTTCTACAAATAGGCAAAAGCAAAGCGTTTAGAGCATCTTTATTCGAGGTTCTTAGAGGGATTTTTAGTACATTTTTTAATAAAAAAAAATAAAATGCTAAGAGTTGGTTTTTAAAATTTTTGTTTAAGAACCAACTCTTAACAAAGTTCTTCTCTTTTCTCTCTATCTCTCTCTTCATTTCTCTCTCTTTTTCTTTCTCTCTTTAATTTTATTAATAATTTAATATTAAAAACCCCATTTTAGAGTTCAACAATGGAGATGCTCTTATGCGTGACATCTCTTTTTCTATCTTCTCGTTTTTCTATATACTATTTACTAACGTGGAGTGCGAAATGAAAATTCACAAATTGCTATCATTCTAATGGATCATACGCGGCTAAAAAACTATCACTGAATCATGTAACTTTACACACACATCATTTGAATGACTGACGTTTCTCAAAAAAAGGAAAAGTCGAACGAATAATTTAAACTGTTATTTACTTATTAAACTTATCCTGTTATAGTTAGTTTCCTCCGAGTAGACAATCCAACATTAGTTCATGCTTTTTCCATAAAATAAATATGGATATATTTCATCTCTTTTGTACCTAATTTGTGGAACTTATCTTCTATATCTAGTGTATGCATGTCCATGCATGCATGGAACATCTCACGTCATGTTTAGACATGCATATTCAATTAAAAAGGTGAGATCAGCCGAATGGATACATGAATTATACTTCGTCATTTCACGCAGAGACATGAACACGCACATTTGACATATATATTTTTTACTTCGATAAATAATTTAACATATTTAAAATCGAATTTGGTTAGTTATACTTATATGCTAGATCTAATCGATGTGTAACTATATGGGTTTTGGTCTAAGTGCATTTCCTATTGAGCTCCAATTTATATTCTAAAATGGAATGAGTGCAAACTGGAAATGAATTTACTTTTACTTTATTTTGGAATTAGAAATGGAATAGGGTTAGAGCAAAACTCCATTCTAGTTTAATGTTACTGTATTTTGAAACAAAAAAATGGAATAATACATAGGAGATGTAATCAACACAGACATGTACATTATGGTCCACAACATAACAATTAGTATTTAATGATATAATCACAATGAAAGATGCACAATGTCTCCTATGGAGCTTGAAGAGCCAATCTGTTTTAGCATAGAGTCAAAGGCTGCAGTATTAGTTAGGTGATGTGGTTCATTTACCTAATTAATTAACCCTAATAATGTAGCCGGTTTGAACTCCCAAAGGCTATTCTACAGTTACGATTTTTATTATTAGAAGAAGAATAAATGGATCTTTTTTTCACCGTATATTAATATTATCATCTTTGCCACTAAATTACTAACAATATTGAGCTAAATAGTAAAGAATGCGAATCATGCGATCGATTAGCTATCAATGCGATTGAAAAAGCATATACATCCGGTTAGCATATTTGATTAACATCTTCTTGAGTTTTACAATAATTGTAATATAATAAACGTTTCTTGTTTGAATTGTTCTCTTATTTTTCTATTTTACATGCAACATGTAATAGATTATAACTAGTTGTTAAAAGTAATACTACGATTATACAGTAAGTATTTTTTGTTTCCTGTCATTTTTTTCTAAATAGTTTGAATATATAAACGAGACAGCTATGAGAATATTTGGATAAACATATATATATATATATATATTTTGCGTATATGAATGCTTCTTCTGTTTCATAAAAAAACTCATTTAGCACTTTTTAGACAAAATTTAAAAATTATTAAAATTTTCTCTTAACTTTTATTAATATATTTTATAAAAGCTCTTTCTGCTTAATATATTAAAACAGTAAAACTAAAACTGAAATTTTATCGATAAATTTGTATTGAAAATGTAAAATGACATTTTATGTAAAGCAAAATTTAAAATTTAAAATGAACCTCTTTTCAAAAAAGAGAGAATATTAAATTCAGATAACCGAAGTTAATTATTCTACATCACTTGAACCGAAGCAGTTTAATTTTTTGAAGTGTTCTGGTTAAGCGAATAACAAGATCGTACATGTCAATCCGCTGCTAATCAAATTTTTCGTGCAGAAAATTTATTCGTTGCAGAAAATTTGGTTAAACAAATAACAAGATCGTACATGTCAATCCGCTGCTAATCAAATTTTTCGTATATAAAATTTATTCGCTGCAGAAAATTTGGTTAAGCGAATAACAAGATTGTACATGTCAATCCGCTGCTAATCAAATTTTTCGTACCGAAAATTTATTCGCCGTAGAAAATTTGTTTTTTTCTTTAAATCATTTTTGTCCACAACCAGATTTAGTATGCAAATTTTCTTGAACTTCAAGTCAATTAAAAATAGTACCTCCTTCGTTTTTTGAGTGTCTTTTAACTGTTTAAATTTTATTTCACTTTAAGGGTCAATTTTAGATTTTTAATGTTTGTAAAAGTTTCTAGATTTAGTTCATTCGATCGTAAAATCATTAGTTAGGTAAAATTAAATTAAAAACGTACTATTAACTAAAAGTAAAACGAGAGGAGCAAGTGGACCAGTGGTAGAATCATCTCTGCTGCCATCTCACAGAATTAGGGTTCGAACCCTGCACCTATCTCTAGTGAGAGAAAATATTTATCCTTAGACTACAAAAAAAATAGCAAATGTAAAACAAAAACTAATTTATTTTTAAAATATTTGTGGAAAAACACAAACTGCATATATATATTACTCCCTCTGTTTCTAAAAAATTGTCGTTTTGAGGTTTAAATTTTGTTTCACAAAGAGTGTCGTTTTACATTTTCGATGCAAATTTATAAGCGAAATTCCGGTTTTAACCTCATTGTTTTAATGTATTAACTGAAGAGAAAATTATTTTTAAAATATTAATTAAAAGTATGAAAGACTTTTTAAAAATTTTCTTAATATACGTGAAAAATGTACTAAGTTTCCGGTTAATATACATTTTTTTTTGCAAATTAGAGGCAGTATGATTTAGGGTATTAAGTGGGTTTGACTCACTTTAGCTAAGTTATTATTTGACGTCAAAAATCACCAGAAAAACACAAGGAAAAAAATGGAAAAATAGCTAAAAGACAGTACTACGATATTAATTACATTATCTATAGTATTTAAGAATTTAAGAAACTCCGTCAAAGGTCTCATTAAAGTTGTCGTGTTCTCGCATGATTCTTCTTCTTCTCTTCTAACTTGGAGAATGATGAGACACGAGATTCCCAGACAGAAGAAGGAAGAGTTTTTCAAAACCGCTCTTCTTCTCTCTGTCCGATCTTGTCGCTGATAATCTTCTTTCTCTTTACTTTCATGGTTCTACTTCTCTTGACAAAACTTTTCCTTTTCTCAAGTTGTTCCCTTTGACGCCATAAAACCCATCACAAAGGTTCGTCTTTTAGATCTCTCTGTTCTTAGTTCTTTTTGTGGCGAAAGCTAGAGATGAAAGAAAAGAGTGAAAAGTCAAAAGATGTCAAAAACCTCTGCTTTTGACTTTCCTCTGTTATAATCTAATCTTTGTTTATCTCACTTGAAAGCCTGTAACTTTCATCTTCTTTGGTTTAATTTTGTGTTTCTTTCACTATCGATTGTATTAACTCAATGATTACTTCTAAGTATGATTGATTTTCTTGGTTGCTTGGAATCGAAGCTGATAGGAACTGATTCGAATATTAGCAAGACTTGTATTTGACTATATATCTCCACGTTTAGATATGTGTGTGTTTAACCTTCATGATTGGCTTTTGCTTCTTTTGTTTTTTTTAAAACCTTTTCTTCTCCAGTTGCGTACAAGAATGTAATATAGCTAGGGAGTGAACATTTCGTACAGTTAACTATGTGATAAGTTGGTCCAAAGTTAGTGCTGAAATAAAGTTACATTCCAAATAAGTGGAAACTTGAATTATGAATCTTTTGTTTGCTTTAACACAAATCCTATATGATCTTATCTATTTTTACACCCTCTTCATACCCTATTGAGGATATAAACTTTTTCGGATTTTTTAACTTATGTTAAGTTTAATGGGCTCTTTAACTTATATTCGGATATCGATGAATCCATCAAGCCCCTCCGAGATAATGTTCCTTTTTAGTTATCTTGGAGGAATTGAGCTATATTTGGACCATTAATTAGTGGGGTGATCGGCCGCCACATCCCGAATCAGATTAATGGGGTAGAGTGTGGACCTGCTCTCATATCAAGTTAAGTTTCATGAGCTTCCAATTCAAAATCAATTGACAATTAGTAGATTGACCTATTTAGCTTATATATTATTCAGTGTTTTCTTAAACTTCCGATGTGGGATATTATCTTCGTAATATATTAGTGTTGGTTATGGATTGTGTTGTAGAAGGATCATGAGGAATTGGATGATAGAAAAGTGAAATAAAGTTAGAAACTTTAGGTTCTTTTAGCTTGTCATTACAAACATATGTTTTCACTTGTTGTCTTTTGGTATTCTCCAAGGTCTTACGGAATAATCTTCTTTTTCTTTTTTTGGTAAAACTTTTCTAGAATTTAAGATGGTTTTGGTATTCACTCTTTTGTTTTAGAGAAATCGAAACCAAATTCGCGTTCGTTTTTTTTTAAACGAAACTATTTTGATGAAGAATCAAGATCATCACATTTTTTTACTTAATATCATTACCTGCTATGTTTGTTTGACCCTATGTGATCTAACTTTTGTTGATGTTTATTTTTTTCGATTCCCTTCTTAGTAATTCTTTATAAGCTTGGTTTTTCATGTGTTTCACACATTGTTTAAAAACTTTGTAGTTTCTTGCTTTCAAGTTTGAAGCAAAAATGAATTCAACATCGACACATTTCGTGCCACCGAGAAGAGTTGGTATACACGAACCTCTACATCAGTTTGGTATGTGGGGGGAAAGCTTCAAGAGCAATGTTGGCTTTGGGAATGTGAATGTGAACACACCAAGCAACATTATCATACCGAACAATCAGAAACTAGACAACAACTTGGTACATTTTGCTTCATTGTTCTTTCAATCTCTTGATCAAAAAGGGTTTCTTGGTTTGTTTTCTTGAAACCATTTCTTTTATAGTCAGAGGATACTTCTCATGGAACAGCAGGAACTCCTCATATGTTTGATCAAGAAGCTTCCACATCTAAAAATCCCGATAAGGTAATACTTGTATCGGCTTTTTTAAATCCTAACTTTTCTGCAGAGTCTATAGTCTAAATCTTTATGTCTTTATAGATACAGAGACGGCTTGCACAAAACCGCGTGGCTGCTAGGAAAAGTCGTTTGCGCAAGAAGGTATCATAAGCTAATAGACGTTCTCCTTTAGTAAATTGTTTTTGTTTATTTGGTTAGGAAGATTTGATTCTGTTTCACATTTTTTGCAGGCTTATGTTCAGCAGTTGGAAACAAGCCGGTTAAAGCTAATCCAACTAGAGCAAGAACTCGACCGTGCTAGACAACAGGTTAATGAAATGTGATATATTTCGCGTTCTTTTATTGCGATTTCTCATAGAAAATTAGATGTTTGCAGGGATTCTACGTGGGGAATGGAATAGATACTAATTCTCTCGGTTTTTCGGAAACCATGAATCCAGGTTTTGTACTAAGAACAATGAGTCTACTACCAAGAATCATGTTTTTGACATCAAGGTTTTGAATTGGTGAAACTTATTTGATTCGTAGGGATTGCTACATTTGAGATGGAATATGGACATTGGGTTGAAGAACAGAACAAGCAAATATGCGAACTAAGAACGGTTTTGCACGGACAGATTAACGATATCGAGCTTCGTTTGCTAGTCGAAACCGCAATGAAACATTACTTTGAGCTTTTCAAAATGAAATCAACGGCTGCGAAAGCCGATGTTTTCTTTGTAATGTCAGGGATGTGGAAAACTTCAGCAGAACGGTTTTTCTTGTGGATTGGCGGATTTCGACCTTCTGATCTTCTCAAGGTGAACAAAACAATCGCATAATGTCATCGAATGAAAGTAAACAACGAATAAAATACCAAAATGTTTTGTTCTTGGCAGGTTCTTTTGCCACATTTCGATATCTTGACGGATCAACAAATTCTAGATGTATGCAATTTAAGACAATCGTGTCAACAAGCAGAAGACGCGTTGACACAAGGTATGGAGAAGCTACAACATACGCTTGCGGATTGCGTTGCAGCAGGACAACTCGGTGAAGGAAACTACATTCCTCAAGTGAATTCTGCTATGGAGAGATTAGAAGCTTTGGTCAGTTTTGTAAATCAGGTAAAAAAAAAAGGGAAAAATATACTAATCTTCTTCTTTCTTTTTCCATCAAATACATTTTAAGACAATAGTAACAGTTTCTTGATTTGTTTGTTTGGTTAGGCTGATCATTTGAGACATGAGACATTGCAACAAATGCATCGGATCTTGACCACACGACAAGCGGCTCGAGCGTTATTGGCTCTTGGTGAGTATTTTCAACGGCTTAGAGCCTTGAGTTCGAGTTGGTCAACTCGACATCGTGAACCAACATAGATATTTAAAACACAAGAGAATCATAAAGAAGAGAGACCTCAAGAATGAAATATGAGTTGATATTAGAGAAAAACACAGAATAAAATGTTGGGGTTGCTGCTGATGTTATTTTGATTATGCGGCTGAATATGGAAAATTTGAGAAAAATGTAGGGAGAAGTTGTAAATATCAGTAAAAGGCTCGGGGTGCAAAATTTGTAAGAGACAAACACAAACTTGTAGGATGTTTGTTTGATTGTAAACATTTCAAGATCACATAATTTGGTTCCAACTAGATGATGAGTAAAAATGTTTCGAGCATATATACATTCACTTGAAATCTAATTTAAGAACTATCAGAATATACCTATCTATAGGTTTGGTTAGTAGATTTCTTATAATGACATTTTTTTTTCAAAAAGGAATGTTTCGACCTTATTCATCATGCTCTTTTTTTTTTATTAAATAGATTTTTTATAATGACATTACATCTAATTTAGGTTATTCTTTTAAATATACTCGATCTAATCCACATTCTGAAATGGATCTAGTCTTATAATTAAGTATCGCAATAAGAGCTAGGAGTCGAGCCATAGGATGGCCATTCTCTGCTCTACATGAGAAAAGTATGTTCCCAACGGCCCTGGAAGGAGAGAGTGAGGCGTCCTGAGATCTTGTCGAGGGTTCTTCTAACTATAGCTATGCAATCACGTGTTGTCCGACAACTATGAACCTTAGAGGTTCGAGTTTTATTCGGGCAGTACTTGTACTTTATGTAGAAGGTTGCATTTCTTGCATTGAGTCTCTCATTTGTCGGCTCCACGTTTTCGCTAGTCTCCACCGCAACTTTCATAGTGACCAACCTTGACAGATTGGGCTTCAAAAACGAAGAAGAAAGTTGTTTTATTATTAACAATAGACACCCCAACTCATGGAGATCAAGAGTGTCACTGAAAAACAGAAAGGTGTTGTTCGTTTGTTCATCCAAATACTGCATCTGGATGCAGATGTCAGATGATGTTCGTTTGCTATAAATTATAAGCATAATCTGGATGAAGTAATTGGATGCAAATCAAAACTCATCCAAAAAATCTTGATATTTTGAATGAGATTAATAGTAGAGTTTGGATGAGTTTTGTTCATCCAAAAACTTGTAAATGTTCAAAATATTTTCTACTTAAATAAAATCGTAAAAACCGGAAAACCCGTAAAAACCATGAAAACCGTAAAAACTGCAAAACCCGCAAAAATCGTAAAAACCGCAAAAACCGGAAAAATCCGTAAAAACTATAAAAACCGCAAAACCCGTAAAAATTGTAAAAACCGCAAAAACAGTAAAAACCGCAAAACCCGTAAAAACCGCAAAAACCGTAAAAACCGCAATACCGTAAAACCGTAAAAACAGCAAAACCCACAAAAACGTAAAAACCAGTAAAAACCGGAAAAAACAGTAAAAATTGTAAAAAACCGGAAAAATCGTAAAAACAGTAAAAGTCGCAAAAGCCGCAAAAATCGCAAAAACCGTAAAAACGCGTAAAATTCGTAAAAACCGCAAAAAATCGTAAAAACTGTAAAAACCGTAAAACCGCAAAAACCCGTAAAAATTGTAAAAACCATAAAACCGAAAAAAACATAAAAACCGTAAAAATCGCAAAAATCGCAAAAAACCGCAGAAACCGTAAAAACTGTAAAAAACCGTAAAAACCGCAAAAACATCAAAACCCGTAAAAGCGCCAATATCGCAAAAACCGTAAAACCGGAAAATCTGTAAAAACCGCAAAAATCGTGTTCTTTCTAGTCACTTTTCTATAAAATGCATCTGGACAATAATTGCAATTACGCAAACGAATATAACTTCATCCAGATGCAGTATCCAGATGCAAAAACTGAAAACAAAAACGAATCATCTGGATACTGCATCCAGATACAACATCCGGATACTGCATCTGGATACTGCATCCAGATACATTTGGAAGATTTATATTTGCATTGAGGAATGCAAGCTCCAAGTATAGACGAATCCAGTCATTTTTTGGAAGCTCTGATTTCTTCACCTGTCAGAGAAAACACATCACTATACTGGACTAAACCGAAAAAGAGTCAAAGCAAATCGTAGTTACCACGTAATATCGCTTTTTATCGTCGAAAGCATTCTCTGCCGGCCACTCAGGCAATTTACCTCTGTTTACAGGTCCACATTCGGTAGGTGGCCTATAAGCGTGGTCCTCTACACACCAAGTTAAGTCACATTACATTAAGCTCCCATTCAATTGAAACCGGAAGGTGTCAAAACACAAGTTTTTTACCATGTGGTCCGGGCTTAGGTCTAGCAATGAAACAAGTCAAGCTCTTGACTCCAATGCCTTGTTCATAGGAACTGGTCTGAAAAGTTACAAGGGAACCGCCAGCATCCTTTGCAACCGCGGTTACAAAGTAAGTGGAATACGCTACTTTAGGTCTCACATTGTATTTCTCTATGCAATTCAGCTGCAAGTTAGTCCCCTGAGAATATTGAAGGGGATCATTAGATTGCTATGCAAGAAACAATACAAGAGGAGAGATAAACAACTATAGTATAAACTTTTGACCTGGATCATATTGTACTTATGGATCCCTAACCTAGCATATAGGACAATCATTGCGGGGGATATGATCTTTTGTGACCTCCCTAGCCCAGAGATGACAAGAGGTTGGTCTTGTTTCCATCAAATGCTCGATGTCGAACCCCTAAACATACAAACATTAGAGAGACGAAGATTAGGGTTTATATATGTAATTCAATACAAACCAAAGAAGATGAAAGACTTACACCACCTTGTGTCACTTTTGTCCAAAATTCATCCTCATTGAATCGGTCAGGCGTTGTCGTCATTGAATCTCTCAATTACTTCGCTACTTTTTAATCGATTAGGTTTCCTCTACATGATACTTTTTTTTCCCCTTCACTATATATACACACATTGGGTCTCCAAAGCCCAAACCTTTTTATCTCATAATATACGTTTAAAATTCCACTTTGACTCTTCTCTTGCATTTAACTTATTCTATATATTATTTTTCGAGTATTTTACTTTACCATTTATATTTTTATTCATCTAAATTTCATCACTGCAATAATTTTCTTTTTTTTGAAATTTACTAATATTGAATTTTTTCAAAATATTTTTATTTATAAATAAGAAATTTAGATCTATTTGATAACATTTAAATGTGATTTTATGTCTAATTATTTTAAAGTTTAAAACTATTTTATTTCGAGTTTAATTTTTTTTTAGTTGCACTAAAACTGATGAATCAACAGTAATTTGAAGATAAAAGTATAAATTCTAATTTCAAATCCAATATTATTTGATATTTATTTTTCTATCAAAATTAAATTCATTTTTTTTTTCACGAGAGCTTACAATCTGTTTTAGATACTAGGAAGAAGAAAGTAACAGCAGTTGCGTACAAGCATCCAATAGAAAAAACAACAACAACAGATTTTACCAAAGGTAAAAGTTAACAGTTTCTGACAGAGAAACAACCAACTCACAAGAAACACTCTATCTCCAAGATTGAATTTGTAGGGGTTCCTCCATGTACTAGGTCTTCCCAAAACCAAAAACATATGCCGTCATCTCTTGTACTTGGTGGTACAAGGTGTTTAAGAGAGACTAGGATAACATGGAACCAATACATATCCATATATATGAGAAAAGATTTAAAGTGTACGTTTCCCACATCTTTTGAGAATACAATCACATTCACTGGCTTAACACGGGAATTCGGATGGTCGATTAAGTAATAACCCATGTCCACCAGCATCTCAACTCTCTCAAATTTGACGATCAAGATTGTCGAGTTTTGCGTCCTCCTCACCATAAACCATGATTGATACCTCACCACGGTAACCCCTCACCTGAAGAGATGATTCGATTCACTAGTAGAAAAAATTGTTATAACCACGTTTAAGTCACGAAAAAACGTGACGTGACTTTTTTTCGTGGCAAAATCATCTATATAGCCACGATTTTGCCACAAAAACGATTTGCCACGAAAAAAAGTCGTGACTATATGATCGTAGCTTTTTTTGTGACTAATCGTGACTATATGGATAATTTTGCCACGATTTTACCACGATTTTCATGGTTAATCGTGGCTAAAACGTGGTTATAGCAATTTTTTCTACTAGTTATATAACGAATTGAACGATCCATAGGGATAGGAAAATCCTCCACGTCCCAGAATACCCTTGTTTCAGCATCGAAATGACTTTTGGGCATGATTTCGTCGGCCGATCGAGATAATTAGGTTTAGATCCGTCGCTTCTCAAAATTAAATTCATTTACTGTTGTTTATTATGCTTTCGAAAATTCTAGAAGAAAATATTATTTGTTTCGTATATTGATCACGTCATAATTTTTGTTTGTTTGATTTAGTTTTATTTATTATGATTTAATAAAAAATTTCAAAGAAATTAGTCATTTTAGCTAATTTTTATGTTTAATAAATTGATCAAATATTAATATTTTATCTATTCTAATGATGTGGTATCGTTCCATGAAGAAGAGATTGTTACTTATTAGAGCAAGTTTAACGCAGTCTTTTAACCGGTCTCTTAACATTTTTTACTATTAAAAAAAAAAAGAAAACTCAAGATACCGTCTCTTGCATCTCTTAAATAAGAGACGTATCTTAAGTTGTGTTCGTGTCTTTTGTTTTTTGTTGTTTTTTTGGATAAGAACAACTTCATTTTCAGATCGGTTTCGGTTTTGTTTCAGATCCGTTTTTTTTGTTTTTCAGTTTTTGGAACCGTTACATATTCATTTACGATTTTTGAAGTTTCGGATCCGTTTCGGATCTGTTTAAAATATCCCAATCTGAACCCAAAATAGCCGAAAATATCTGTTTTGGTTCCGTTTCGGTTCCGTTTCAGATCCGTTTTTTTTGGTTTTTCAGTTTTTGGAACTGTAACATATTCATTTACGATTTTTGAAGTTTCGGATCCGTTTCAGATCTATTTAAAATATCCCGTTCCGAACCAAAATACCCGAAAATATCCGTTTTGATTCCGTTTCGGTTCCGTTTCAGATCCGTTTTTTTTGGTTTTTCAGTTTTTGGAACTGTAACATATTCATTTACGATTTTTGAAGTTTCGGATCCGTTTCAGATCTATTTAAAATATCTTGATCCGAACCCAAAATAGCCGAAAATATTCGTTTCGGTTCCGTTTCAGATCNCCGTTTTTTTTGGTTTTTCAGTTTTTGGAACCGTTACATATTCATTTACGATTTTTGAACTTTCGGATCCGTTTCGGATCCGTCAAAAAATTACATATATATTAATTTTTTTATTTCTAAAAACCCTAAATTAAGAGACTAGGGTTGTAGCACACAATTTAGTGAGTCTCTTAACTAAATCTCTTAGAGCATATACAATGCTAAGAACCCCTTTGGGGTTCTTAGCCATTTTTTATTAATTTTTTTTAGAGTAAGAACCCCTTTGGGGTTCTTAGCAATTTTGGTCAATTATTGCAAGAACC
>OVAN01002657.1:0-32443 GCA_900406275.1 Anastatica hierochuntica
CATATATCTCGTATAAAAACCGTAGTGAAAACCGATAAAATATGAATACATAAATGGCCGCCACATAAGCTTCGAGACTTACTCGAAGAAATCACAGGTATAAAAGGCGAAAGAGTGTTACTAAGGATCGATAATCGCTCGGCCATATCCTTGAACAAAAACCCTGTGTTCCATGGACGTAGCAAACACATTCATCGCAGATATCATTTCATACGAGAATGTATTGAGAGTGGTCAAATTGAGGTCGAGCACATTCCTGGAAAAGAGCAAAAGGTGGACATTTTAACTAAGGCACTAGGAAGGAAAAAGTTCACTGAGATGAGGAATTTGATCGGAGTACATGACATGTCAAGAATGAACTTCAAGCTTAAAGGGGAGATTTTTGAAGTAAGCTTGAAGAAGAAGAAAACTTGAGGAGCAAGTCATTGAAGATTCTAATCCTAATTAGTTTAGGAGTTATCTAAACTATAGAATATTTGTTTTGGGAGATATCCAAAATAAAAGAGAAGTCTTTTAGGATTAGGAATTGTCTTTTTAGTTTTTAGATATAAAAAGGGTCCAATGAGTTATGATGGATTCGAGAGCTTTTGTGAGATTGTTTTGAGAGTTATTCAAATCAATAAAAGGTGAGTCATTCCTTGATATCGAGTTATTCATAAACCTACAAAATCGTTTACTTTAATTAGTAGTATATAAGGAAGAGGTAAGAGAGAGTGTGAAGACAGCTTGTGATTTGTGAGAACGTAAGAGACTCTTTTGAACCTATCTCTCAGGTTGTTACTTTTATTATCAATACTATCTAAGTTCTCTTTTTACATCTTTGTTCTTATCTTGTTTGATACTACAATATTATCAACTTTGGTATCAGAGCATAGATCTAAAGGAAATAGCTCCAAGTAAAACCGATCAAGCAGAAGAAAGAGTTGATATGGAAAGCATCGAGATGATAGAGAAGAACATGGATGAGATCATGGTGAAACTGAGTCGGTTGGATGTGCTGGAACGTTTAGAGAAGACTCTGATGATGATGGAGGAGGAAAAACAATCATCACGTAAGGGAAAAGCGGTATAAGACATATCACAGTCATCTCAGGCAGTGATCAGCCAAGAGGGTGGATTGGAAAAGGAACCAGTGGCGGAGACAGAAATATTTATACATAAGGTGATGGAGGCTGAAGAAACGAAATTTCCAATTGACTCGAAGGATAGAGATTCCTCTGTTTGATGGAGAGAACGCAGAAAGTTGGGTGTTACGAGTCGATCAATATTTTGAACTTGAAGGGTGCAAAGAAGAAGAAAAGCTTAAGCAGTAAGGGTGTGTATTGATGGAGACGCGATGTTGTGGTATAGATGGGAACGAGATCGGAGGGATTTCATTATTTGGACCTGATGAAAAATTGGGTTTTGGCAAATTTTAGTCCCACACCAGACACATCTCCAGGGGAACGCCTATTGATGCTCAAAGAGGAAGACACGGCGGTGAGGTATTGCAAGAATTTCATAGCTTTAGCATCGAACGCTCCGAAGCTTCTCGATCATGTTTTTTAAATGGCTTTCATGATAGGCTTAAAACAAAAAAAAACAGAGCCGGAGTAAGGATGTTTGAGCCACGAACATTGGAGAAAATGATGAGTACAACAAAGATGGTGGAAGAGTGGGCGGCTGACGGGGAATTGTCTTCTGATTTTTACTCAGGTGGTGGTGAACGAATGGGGAGACAGATCAGAGGAAGGTACATAACGAATGTCGGAGGTGGGGACCAACATGGAGGGGTATTTTCGTCAAAAAAGAATATTTACTCTCATACCCAAATGACATCGTTCAAGGGCCTAGGAAACAAAACACTAAATTCAGAAAATCGATTTGTAGAGAATCGACGACCACTACACCGGAGATTGTCGGAGGAGGAAATACAGGATAAGAGCACCTCCAATGAGGTTCTAAGTGAGGTTCTAACTTATTATTAAAATCAGAAATATCCAAAAAGTTAGAAATTGTATCTAATTTTAGAGACTTTTGGAACCATATCTAAAAGAGTTGTGTGTAATATTTAGATACTCTGTGGGACCCGCGAATTAATTTTTAGTTAAAAATTGTTTTAGATACTAAGTGAGTATCTAACCATTGGAGATGGTCTAAGAAGGCTATAAATCTTTGTTTCCATTGCCACGAACGCTATCACATAGGACACATGGTTCCGAGTTTGAAATAATGGAATGTGACGGCGAAGAAGAAGAGAACTCGCCGGAGATGATTGAGTTAGCGGAGATTTCCCTCAATTCTGTGGTGGGACTGTCATCACCTAAAACGATGAAGCTCAGGTGATTATTTCATCATAGGGAAGTAATAATGATGATAGATTTCGGAGCTATCCACAACTTCATCTCTCATAAAGTATTGAGGAAGCTGGAGCTTCCTATGGAAGGATCAGTTACGAAGTGAAAATGGGAATAAGGGTTGCGGTGAGAGGAGAGGGCATTTGCAAGAAGTGGAGTTAAATTTGGAGAACCTCATGATGGTCTCAAGCTTCTTGCTTTTGAAACTAGTTACAACTGATGTGATATTGGGAATGCAATGGCTAGAATCGTTGAGGGAATTGAGGGTAAACTGTACAGAGCAGACCATGAAATTTAAGTGAAATGGTGTGATGGTAATTCTGCAAGGGGATCCCAGCTTGTGTAACTCGGCAATATCATTGAAATCATTAGTAAAGGAAGTGAAAGAGGAGGGAGAAGGCTTTCTCATCGAGTTTGGTGGTCTACAAACCGTTGGCGAAGAGGAGTTACAAACAAATCCAGCTCTGGCATCTCTCCTGGAAGAGTTTGCAATAGTGTTCACCGAACCGCAGGGGCTTCCTTCTTCACGTGGCAGGGAGCATGCTATTGTTCTCTAAGCTGGAACTGAACCAGTAAGTGTAAGACCTTTTCGTTATCCTCAAATTCAGAAGGCAGAAATTGAGAGGCAGATAAGAGTGATGATGGCCGTATGAATCATACAGATTAGTTGCCGCCCATTCTTGAGTCTTGTCCTCTTAGTGAAGATAAAAGATGGCAGTTGGAGGTTTTGTGTGGATTATCGTGCACTTAACAAGGCGGATGTTCCAGATAACTTCCCAATACCCATGATAGACTAGTTACTAGACGAGCTCCACGGGGTAGTGATTTTTTACAAAACTTGATCTTCGTTTAGGCTATCATCAAATCAAAGTGAGACCAGAGGATGTTCAAAATACGGCCTTTAGGACACATGATGGCCATTACGAGTTCCTAGCAATGACATTCAGATTGACGAATGTACCGACTACTTTCCAATCTGTGATGAATGATGTATCGAGGTCATTCCTCAGGAAGTTTGTATTAGTGTTTTTGATGATATTCTGGTTTATAGAAGCAACCTCAAAGTGCATATTGAGCATGTGAGGACAATGTTAAAGGTGCTAGAGGATCATAAGTTATATGCTAGTGAAAAGAAGTGCCAATTTGGTTGTTTACGGGTAGAGTATTTGGGGCATGTGGTCTCGGCAGACGGGGTGGTTGCAGATCCTAAGAAGATTAGTGATATGGTTGGGTGGCCTGAATCGAAGAAAATCAAAGAGATTGGAGGCTTTTTTAAGCCTCACATGCAATTATCGAAGATTCGTACAAGGTTATGGAGGAATAGCTAGACCTCTAACTAATCTATTGAGGAAAGACAGTTATGTATGGGATGAAGTTGCGGAAAAATCTTTCTCAAAACTGAAAGGAGCAATGTCTACAGTACCAGTTCTTGCTTTACCAGACTTTGATTTACTGTTTGTGGTAGAATCGGATGCCTCCAGAGTAATTTTGGGGGCAGTTTTGATGCAAATCAGAAACCAATCGCCTTCTTTAGCCAAGCATTGACCGAAAGACAGAGGGCAAAGTCAGTTTACGAAAGGTATCTCATGGCCATAGTGTTTGCAATACAGAAATGGAGGCATTACCTATTGGAGAAAAAGGTTTACTGTGAAAACGGATCAGAAAAGTTTAAGATTTCTACTAGAGCAAAGGGAAATTAACTTGGACTATCAAAGATGGTTAACTAAGCTATTGGGGTTTGATATTGAGATACACTATAAACCGGGGTTAGAGAATAAGGCAGCAAATGCATTATCGAGAAAAGGGACAATGGTGGAACTGATGGCTTTGGCAGTTCACGAGTAATTCAATTAGAAGAGATTAGTGGGGAAGTGGATAAGGATCAGGTTTTACGAAAGGTCATCCGGGATATCAAATCCGATTCGACTTTACATCCAGATTATACATTGGTGCATGGCAGACTCTTGAGACAAGGTAAACTGTTGGTGTCTAAGCAATCAAAGTTGATAGAACTCATTCTTGAAGAGTTCCATGCTACAAAGATAGGAAGTCATGAAGGAGTTCTAAAAACTTTGAAGAGAATAGGTGAATTTTTTTTATGGGAAGGAATGATGACAAATATAAGAAGGTATTTGGCTGCTTGCGCTACTTGTTAAAGACAAAAATACTCAACGCTTGCTCCATGAGGATTGTTGCAACCATTAGCTACTCCAGAAGAAGTATGGGAGGAGTTAGCTATGGACTTTGTGGAAGGGTTGCCCGAATCAGAAGGTAAAGATTTAGTGTTGGTGGTTATGGATAAGCTAACAAAATACACTCCCTTAAATGCGTTGAGGCATCCTTCTGAGTTGTAGAAGTGGCTCAATTTTTTGAACAGGAAGTGGTGAAGCTTCATGGGTATCGGAAGAATATCGTATCAGATCAAGACAAGATGTTCATCAGTTTTGGAAGGAGTTGTTTAGGTTGGCGGGAACCAAACTGTGCCCCAGTACGTCCTATCATCCTCAATTGGATGGCCAAACTGAGGTTACAAACATGAGCTTGGAGGCCTATCTCAGGTGCTTTGCAAGTGAGCAACCAATGACTTGGGGAAAGTATATGTCTTGGGTCGAGTTCTGCTACAGCTTTGCATACCATTCTGCCATTAAGATGACTCCGTTTAAAGCTCTATACGGCAGAGACCCACCAACAATCTTCAAGTATGAAAATAGGTCAACTTCAAATGCTAACTTGGAAGAAAGACTGAAAATCAGTGATAGCACAACTGCTTTACTCAAAACTCACTTGCACAAGGCTCAACACAGAATGAAAGAACAAGCTGGCAGTCATCGTAGGGAAGTGACATTTGACATTGGGGACATGATCAAGCTCAAAATGATACCATTCAGACGAAGGACACTTGCTAGAAGACCAAATGAAAAATTGGTAGCAAGATACTACGGTCCTTATGCAATAGAAGCAAAGATTGGGGAAGTCACCCATAAGTTGGCGCTACCACCAGAGGCTCGTATCCAGCCTAGTTTCTATGTATCTCAACTAAAAAAAGTAGTGGGGAAACCAATAGTGACTGTGTCTATACCACATCAACTCACAGAAGAAGGAATTCTAGAAGTTGTCCCTGAAATTGTAGTAGGAAAGAGGTTCGATAAGAAAGCATGCTAAGAAGAGGTATTAATAAAGTGGAAAGGACAACCAGATTATGATTGCTCTTGGAAATGGAGAAGTCAAATTCAAAATCAGTTTTCTACTTTCAAACTTGAGGACAAGGTTGATTTGGAGTATTGATACATATGGAGCTCAACACCCTCTCATTCTATATCGCTACAAAAGGAAGACCAAGGCCCAAAACCAAAAGAAGGTTTGAGAAAGCTCACGTAAAAGATGAAGAGTGACAACAATAAGAGATAATTACTATAGTAACTATTGTAACAAGTGCACATGTTTGCACGTGGCTTTGTGCCACTAGTAGTATATAAGGAAGAGGTAAGAGAGAGTGTGAGGACGACTTGTGATTTGTGAGAACCGTAAGAGAGTGTAGGAGGGAAAAGACTCCTTTGAATCTTTCTCTCAGGTTGTTACTTTTATTATCAATACTATCTAAGTTTCTCTTTTTACATCTTTGTTCTTATCTTGTTTGATACTACAATCATATCAGGTTTGTCATGTCTGCTCTTGAGATTCTTACACATGATTGTTATGTTATTCTTTTTGTAAATTACACATACTTTTTTTATAAACATGTGAATTTTCATTTAAAATGACTCAAAGTTGTAATATTTTACAAAGGTGATAATACTTTAGGATGATTCTTGCCTAAAGTGAAAAAACAAGAATGATCCTACTCTGATTTGGAACTCGTTATATGAAGGTTCCTATTCATTCGGTAGCCAAACTTGCATAAAAGTTTTGAGTTTCTTCTTCATTCTTTTTGCAAGGATGACATCGTCGAATCCATCTATCAACCGTCTTGAAGATCATCACAGCTGTTGTCGCTAGCTTGTCATGAAGTCTCTTGTTCCTCTTCCTCCAAATCGCGTAAAGGACTCCTTGGACCAACAGACGTCATGTAAGAGTGGGGAAGTTGGTTCCTTGGTCCTGCATCCAAAGAAGCATAACATGCCAAGTATAAAAAGTGAATCTTTTATCAACTAGCCTCAACATCACCAGTCCCCAAATTTCTTCACTTAGTTCACACTTGAGAAAGATATGATCTCTTGCCTCCTTATGTGTGCTACAATGACAACACATACTAGATGTTTCGAACATGAGGTTAAGAGGACTAAGAGGGGACCACGAATCTGACTAGAACCTTATTGTCTGGCCATTAGTTTCTCAGTTGATTTCTCCTCTGATTTTTGACGCAGATCCAACAACGGCAAGCTCCATTCAGCTGCCATATGTGCTTCAGTCCGAGATCCATCACATCCAGCTATTTTTGATTGAATGAAATCTCCAATAAAACCCATCGTTGTAGTGTTCGACAAGATCACGCACCACGTTGATAAGTTCTGAGCTACTTATCAAGAGACAGAGAAGGCATAATATGAGAAATAGTGTAGAAGCTTGTGTCTTTCTTAAACCCAAATGATGAACAGTGAACAAGCTGGTTCCTTTCTTAGCTTATAAAGAAACTAGTTTGATATTATAATAAGGAAATGATTTGATTGATGTAAAGAGAATAGTTTGTAAACTTAATGAAATAAAGAGAAAGATAAGAAGAGGCTCCAAATCAACATTGATCTAGACATTCCTCAAGAGGATCAACATTGATCCTTAATGGCACATCACCATTAGTGAACATTCATTCATAATAAGCATATCCTCCCATAAAAGATTACTGTTCCTTTATTTATACTAGCTTATAAGATAGGGTAATAGATGGTTCCCAAAACCTCCTTTTGGTCCCAAGTTTTTACTCTCCTTGGTCAACACGTTGATTGACTTCTTCCCGCCTTGCAAGAGGCCTCAGCTTTAGTAAATGTTTCAAGGGCCATGATGTTAGTTTCTTGTCATCTTGTTAAGGAAAGCGACATGTTCCAAATTGTGAAGTTTCTAAGACCCACGCCTTCATCTTTAGGTAAACAAATATTGGTCCAAGAAAATTTTACATTAGCTCTATCCGTAATCTTCCCACTCCATAAAAATTTGTTGCAGAGACTCTCAACCTGTTTTAGAATACCCTTTGGTAGTAGGAAAACAGACATTCAGAAATTGAGACAACCATAGATGACTGAGGAGATCAATTGTCTCCTGCCCGCAAAGGATATAGCCTGAACGTCTAAGTTGAGAATTTTCTTGAGATTTGGCTCAACATCGTCCGATAATATGAAATTCTTAGCTTTCTATACATTAAGGGAAGGCCCTAATACCTTACTGGTAGAGAACGTAGATTGAAACCAAGACCTAATAGATTGTCGGTTTCACCTTGGTTCAAACTAACGGTATAAAGCTCTGTCTTGTCTCTGTTTATATGTAATCTTGGCCACACAACAAAAGAGTCCAAAGCTACAAATATTATTTTCAAATATAATTTCTCACTATAAAAAATATCATCAAGTCGTCCGCACAGGCAAGATGAGATATTTGAGGGTCTGAGGCTTTAAGATGGTAGCCTATATCACTATATGAGAATTTCTTGGATATGAGTATTGAAAAAACCTCAAGGACAAGCATAAACAAATAAGGAGAAAATTGGTATCCTTGGCGAAGACCTTTTGTTCCAACCGTCTTATTCTTGACACATATGCTATTTTCTATAAAAAAATTTCTTGTACTCATACATTTCGTGGATTGAAAAAAATTTCCCATGTAAATGTCAATTGCGCTTTTATAGTAACTGATGATGCATAAAAATATCCCTTTATATAATTTGAGAAAGGGCTGGTACTCTGATATGTCTTTTAAGTCTCTTCTCAACAGAGTTAGCGGCAAAGCCTGTTAATGGAGTTTATTTCAACTAACCAACATTGAGATCGTTATGCAAGGGGTATCCTACGAGAATCTTTCCCTTGATCAATTAATCTACTTTGGTCTGATTAACGCGAAAATATTTGGTCCGGAGTCAAAAGCCAACGAAGGAACAGACTTTCTTGAAGCCAAGTGATAAATCTAAAAACAAACACAACCAAAAGAGTACATCAAATCCTACAACTAGCTAATAAGAGTAATACAGGAATTTGATCAGAACAAGATCACTTTAAAAGCTATCTAAGAAGCAAGCAGAAGCGAATGGAGGAGAAGTGGAGCTGAGCTAAGAAGTCTTGATAATTGGGAACGCAACAGACCGAGACCTCATTATATTTCTCTATGAAAGAAGCCACGAGAAACACCGACAACCACCATCCCAGACCGAAGAGGCTTGAAACCTGAAGAGAACTCTACGATCTACGACTAACTGCTCTACGCACTTCCTTACCGAGGATCCGGAGACAAACTGTAGGTGTTAGCTAGTAGGAAGAGAACACCTCGTGACCGAACTACTACACAACCGAGATAGCCAAACAAAGAAGAACATCCACCAAGGAAAACAATAGCTTCAATGAAAGCTATCCTAAAGGAACGAAAGGCCAAGACGGAGCCGAACCTACGCCATTTCTCCTCTAACCTACAAATTCCAAGGAGGGAAGCCTTAACTAACACTAATCAAATTGAGAACCACCCTTAACAACTACTACACAAAACCTCCATATGGAACCCGATCCAAGCTACCACCAGAAGTTCTATTTCATGACAAAGAAGAGCTCCACACCAGAATGATGCTTAAACTTCTGTCAAGTACCTCTCCATCGAAATTTCCATGGTCTTTGCATCCTAAAAGAAGACGCCACAATGCTATTGAAACTCCCTTCCGAGAGGAGAAGCTCAACAACACCCGGAATGTACAAAATCAGGTGAAGATGACAAAGAAATCTCCGGACCTTGTTCCAACTCGATCCCGTTTGCCAGAGACTCGAGTGTCATCTTCAAGCACAAGCGGAGCGTCGGATTGAAAAATGTCCCAGCCTAGCTGTCGCCCTAAAAGCCGACCTCTGACATCGTCCGCCTTCCTGACTCGACTCATCATGACTCCAAAAGCTCGGGAACCACCTGATTTTCATATCATCACGGCCAGATCTTGGATCTACAGAACCGAAGAGACCAAAGCCAGAAGTATCTCAAAGAGGGAGGGAGGACCACATCAGAGGCAAAAGGAAAAGGAGATGAAAGAAAAGGAGCGAAGCTCCGGCTCCGACACTATGCCGGGCACCAGAACTAGCAACTACTTACTCTAGGGTTCCTCTCTGCGGCCGTTGTTCGTGTCTCTGTTAGCTTGGATCGTTCCGTAAAGAGTAAGACTGGGGCAAAAAGTTTGGATCTGAACTAAAAAATAAAAAATTGAACCGAAAAGTTATAAATATTCGAACGGTCCCGATATCAAAATATTTTGGGTACCTGAACCGTACCAAAATTGAATCCGATCAGGTATACGAAATATATGGATTTTTTATAATTTAATAGAATTTTTCTCAGGTATTCGGGTTTTTTATTCTTCTCGGATAATTCGATTGTGTTCGGATAATTCATATTCTCATTTTTTCGGTTTTCGAATCCGCTTAAAATTTCAAGGATAGATCGGAATCCAAAAGGATCCGGCCTAAAACTTCGTCGGATCTTAATTAATTCCAAGATAGAAAGATCTGAATGATCCAAAACCCGAACTATCTGAATCAATCCGATCCGAGAATCTGAATGGCCAGTCCTAAAAAGGAATCACTAATTCTACGAAGCAGAAAGACATTAACATGTAAATCTCATGAAATTGGGAGAGTTGGAAAAATAATCAAAAAGATCTGCAAAAGTAACCTCTAAAATAGTCAAACTCTAAAACTAGTTCAAGTGGCTATTAAAGTTACGGAAACACCCTTTTTCCGTCTGTTACTATCCAGAGTAGTCTACTTTGTGTACTTGGCAAATTACGTTAATAACCGTAGAAGTCTGCCCTATGTAAATGTGTCTGCTTAGTAATAAACAAGGTAAAGCAAACTTCTTAAAGTATTAGCAAACTTCAGAAATTAAAGCAAATAATTTTAAAAAATATATAAAATTATTAAGTAACTTGTAAAGTTGAAATATTGTTTTAAGAAACGTTTTCTATAAATTAAGTAATTTTTGTGATTAATAGTTGTAAAAATAATGTATCAAAAATACCAAAATATTTTTGGTAGCAACCCCATAATAATTTACAAAAATAGTAATAAAGAAAAATCAAAGCAGAGGACATGAGAACTCTGCAGCAATTATAACTAAACTGAATTTTATATTACACATGAAATGTTATTAGTTACTATACCAAGAGGTATTTGCAGAAATGACTCAAATATTGGAGTCAACTACAAAACTAACCTTCTCTCTCCTCCTTTTTTAAAATACCAAATTCTACTCTTCCTCCTTCCTCATATTAACCAAAATTGCCATTAAGCAGACTTTTCTTGAAGTCGGCTCGAAACACACAAGTACTAAAATGCCCTAAAAATTTAACAAAATAACAAAAGTGTGATCTTCTTCTATCTTCCCAACCACCATTAACAACCAAAATTGAAGCTTTGAATGTTTCATTTAATGTAATTTTCGAAGTCTAAAACAACAACATTTGTATCAAAACTTCATATTTTCTCATATTCTCTCCATTTCAAACCAAAAATCTCTAAAAAATTAGATTTTTCAAAACCTCCATTTCGATCTGAACCATTTCGTCGATTCTAGAATACATAACAACTCAAATCACTTTGGTTTTGATTATGGGCACTTAGAGTAGCTAAGAGGCAACAAAAATCAAATCAAGGTAAGCTCCCAAATTTCATTTTCTGAAATTCCAGATCTGCGGTCTGCAGACTTCTAGTGAAGTCTGCAGCCATAGTAGACTTCTCTGGAAGTCTACTAGTCAACGCAGAGATTAGTTTTGTATTTGAAAACTACTTGAGTAGACTTCTCAGAAAGTCTACTCATTTCTTTGAAAACAAAAAAAAAATGATGGTAGACTTCAAAAGAAGTATACTCTGAGAAGGCAAGTTAGTTTTGTAGTTGACCAAAATATTTGACTTTATAGAGTAGACTTCATGTGAAGTCTGCATAAAAGTGAGGTTAGTTTTGTAGTTGACCAAAGTTTGACTTGCTAGAGCAGACTTCAAAAGAAGTCTACGCGGGTTAGTTTTGTATTTGACTAAAATCACAAAATGTTGACTTTTTGGAGCAGACTTCAAAAGAATTCTACGTATATTTTGAAAAGCGAGTAGACTTCAAAAGAAGTCTGCGTAAGTGTAGTAGACTACAAAAGAAGTCTGCGATCCTGAGGAAGTCAACCTACCTTTCAGACTTCTAGAAAACAGACTTCTATAGAAGTCTACTACTGTTATGCAGACTTCTATAGAAGTCTACTCCAAAAGTCAATGTTTTGGTCAAATACAAAATTAACCTGCGCAAAGTGAGTAAACTACAAAAGAAGTCTACTCACATAGTAGACTTCTCCAAGAAGTCTGCTAAAAAAGTCAAGATTTTGTGATTTTGGTCAACTACAAAAGTAACCTAAGTAGACTTCTAAAGAAGTCTACTCGAAAAGTCAACATTTTGGTCAACTACAAAACTAACCTTTTTTTAGCAGACTTCACCTGAAGTCTACTCAAAATCAATCGGAATTACATAACTAACCTAAATAAAGTCTACTTTTAGACTTCTTTTGAAGTCTGCTTAGAGTAGACTTCAAAAGAATTTTACTTGTAGACTTCAAAAGAAGTCAACTACGTGTTTTTGGAGTAGACTTCAAAAAAAGTCTATTTGTAGACTTCAAAAGAAGTCTACTACGTGGTTTTGAAGTAGACTTCATAAGAAGTCTACTTGGCTTGTAAGGAGCAGACTTCAAAAGAAGTCTGCTTTACGAATAATTTTTGAAAATGTATTTTTAGCTTGTGTATAATAACTTTTTTGGATTTTCTTGTTCTTTCATGTGTGTTAGTTATTGTTTTTGCTTATGTATCAATTATAAATTTTTGTTTTATCATTTATTGAAGTATGTATTTTCATCTTAGACTAGTCATTTGGATAATTTTTCACCTGAAGTGTACTTCGTGGTTTTGGAGTATACTTCATCCGAAATCTGCTTTAAGAATAATTATTGCAAAGAATGGTTCACTTGTCTATGTATACCATTTTGTCATAAGAGTTTGTGTTTTTTTGGCATCAAAATTTGGCGAACTCTTAACTTAAAGATATTTTTGTTCAATTGTTCACATGATAAAACCATAATATATGAGTTAAGTCATATTTCTTCATAAGCTTAAGTCATATTCCTTCATAACCTTACTTGATATGGTTACCAATTAGAAGATTTCCTTTAATAGGTAAATGCAACAAATTGTTCTTAACATCCTTTCACGTTAAACACATCTCTCATTTACAGTGATCTTACCATTCTTTAAAATTTAAAGACTCTTTCAAAATTTGTACTTTCCTTATACATTTATCATCACTATTGCATATACAAATTACATCGGTGGGTTTACGAGATTCTCCACCATCAATTGGAAAAAATCGAATTAGAGGCTACTCTTCTTCAGTCATATGGTCTGCTCCGTTACGGACTATACATTTTGGCAATGTGCGTGAGAATCTGTCAATGTCTTCTTCATTTAATAGCCATTGACTACAGTAGTAGTCTGCTCTAGAAATCTGTTGTAGAATTCTGTTGTAGAAGTTTGTTGTAGTAGTTTGCTGTAGAAGTCTGCTGTAGTAGTCTGCTGTAGAAGTCTACGCGTTCGAGGATTCCATAAGTTGTTTAAGATCAACAACGATAAATGGTACTCATAGAACTATTGCTCGTGCTAGATTCGCTTGTAGGTTGAGAGTAGTTGTATCTCCCCATTTGGTTTCAGAAAACAAAGATCAAGACACATCAAACTCTAAAATAGCTTCCATTATGTATATTTGTGTAAATTAAAGATGAACAACAATTCACTTTGTAGGAAAAGCACCAAAACTACAAAAGAATAAAAAAAAAATCAAAGATGAAATATGTGAGAAAGAGATTAATGCATGAACAATCAACAAACAAGGTAGGAAGGACAAAAAGATAGTTGGGAAATGATTGAAGAATGAAGGAGGATCTCATGGTGGTGGTGGAGGCGGCGGCGGCGGTGGCGGCGGTGGCGGCGGCTGTGGAGGAGGAGGAGCAAGAGAGGAGGAGGATGGAGAAAAAAATGTTTAAAAAGATGTTTTTTTGTTTTAGTGAGTGAAACCCTAAAAAATTACTTATATATGTATTCAGTTAGGGTTTTCTTAAAAATAAGTAGAATTCTAGAGAAGTCTGAAACGAGCGGGAATCCTAATTTTGAGAGGGAAATTAATTTTGTTTTGGCGGGAAAATAAATTTTACTAATATTTGGGCGGAAAAATGGATATGCAGACTTCTCCTGAAGTCTACTTAACAAACTTCTTAGTGAAGTCTGCTAAACACATAAAAANACATAAAAAAAAAAGTTATGGATATACATAAATTAGTTGCTTTAATTTGACTTAATGTTATGAAATTTTAATTTATATACCTTGTAATTGATAAGATTTAATTTATGGATATATATTTTTACTTACATTATTTTTTTCAAAATTTTTAATTTAAAAAAGGTTTAATAACAGATCTAGACTTCTTTAGAAGTCTGCATCAGAAACCTAAGTAGGTTTCAACTGAAGTCAGACATCGAGCGGGAAAATAAATTTTAAGCCGCAAATTCGGCGTGAAAGTAATTTTCTCCAAAATTTTGAGCGGGAAAATGAAATTTGTAACTGCAGACTTCAAAAGAAGTCTACTTAGTAGACTTCTTTGTGAAGTCTTCTAAAACAAAAACACAAAAATTTATAATTTTTAGTCGAATTCTTAATAAAAATTACTTTGTAAATGTTTGTAATATTCGTAATTAAACTTGTTTGTACTAATTTAACATTTCTAACAAAGAAATTTTGAGTTCTAAAGTCAACCCTTAAAGTTTACATCAAAACTCTCAACAACAAACCATGCACATTTGTTTCTCCAAACCCTAAACTTTAAACCCTAAATTCTAACCTAATTTATCTTAGTTGCTTTAAATTGACTTAATTTTCTGAAATTTTAATTTATATACCTTGTAATTGATAAGATTTAATTTATGGATATACATTTTTACTCAAATAATTTTTTCTAATTTTTTTAATTTAAAAACAATGTTTAATTATAGATGCAGAATTCTCTGCATCAGATGCATGTGTTGTTTCTAACCTAATTGTATTAGTTGCTTTAATTTGACTTAATTTTGTGAAATTTTAATTTATATACCTTGTAATTGATAAGATTTAATTTATAGATATACATTTCTATTCAAATTATCTTTTTCAAATTTTTTAATTTAAAAACAAAGTATAATTACAGATGTAGACTTCTTTAGAAGTCTGCATCGGATGCATGTGTTGTTTCTAATCTAATTGATATTAGTTGCTTTAAATTGAATTACTTTTTTGAAATTTTAATTTATATACCTTCTAATTTGTAAGATTTAATTTATCGATATACATTTTTACTCAAATTATTATTTTTTCAAAATTTTAAATTTAAAAAAAAAGGTTTAATTAAATATGCAGACTTTTTTAGAAGTTTGCAAATGAAGTCTACTGACTCCGTTTCAGACTTCTAGAGGGTATAAGGGTAATTGTCCCTTCTATTTTTTTGTTTGGTCAGAAGGACTTTGAATATAATTTTCATACCCCAAAAATTAGTTTTGTCTAAAAAATATGTTTTGGGTTACTTTCATTTTTCAAAATTTGTTTTAGCTTATATTTGTCGATTCCGCCCTTAACCAATATTAAAAATAAACAAGACATTTTTACTTGAGATATATAAGCATATTTAATCTAGTTTGTAAGTTTTGTGAATATGGTTAAAAAAATGTCGTCTGAAAAAAATGGTGAGAGGCGATTAGGGTTTGTCTCCTTCTGGCGACTCTCCGACGTTTTCCCGACGATACTCGCCACCGTGAGTCCAACCGTGACATCACCGCTTCCCACCCTTCTTTTTTCTCCAGATTTCATGTTCAACCATTCAATTTCCTTTAAAAAAGGGTTGATTGTCTCGTTTCTCCGGTGGTTTCCGACGATACTCACCACCGCGAGTCCAAGCGTAACATATCCAGTTCTTACCCTTCATTCTTATCTTGATTTTGTTGCCGAACCCTTCAATTTCCTTAAGAAAAAGAGGCGATTAGGGTTTTTCTTTGTGGCGTGCCTCTGGCGTGTTTTCGGCGATCCGCTGCGAGTCCAACCATGACTTCCTTCTTCCCCAGATTCCGTCTTTTACCCCTTTAACCTCCTTCTCCTTCGCAAAGAAATTGTTCTTCGATTACTGTAAGTACTCTATCTTTCTGTCTGCTTCTATATCTTTTTCTTCGTTGATATCTCTCTCTCTCTCTCTCTCTCTCTATATATATATATATATATATATGCGATAACTATGGCTAAGAATAAGAGAGAGAGATGTTTCATGTTTTTAATCTTTGTTTTAGAATTGGTTGGTGACTGTGGCTTTTCAATGCTTTAGTTTTACTTTTTGTTTTGGGATTTTTAACCCTTTGTTTTATGAATAAGATTTGTCATTGCTCTGTCTTTAAGTTATGGTTTTTTCTTTCAGTTTTGTCATGGTTATGTCTTCTATGTATACCATCATGAGAAAGAATTTTCATGGTTATGTCTTTTAAGTTACATGAGATAAGATTTGAGTTTTGTCTTCTATTTCAAATTTAGTTGTCTATTTCGAGTTCATAAAATTCTTTTGTTACAAGTTCTGATTTTCTCGTGATATAGAAAGTCCATGAAAAATTACAACATACATAGAAGACAAAGATATGTTTTTGTTGTCTATTTTGTTCTTAATTTGTTGAATTGTTGCTTTTATAATCACAAACTTTGTTTTACAGGAATTTGATGAGCTTCTATATCAACTATTCTCTAGCATTTTCTAGTTGCTTTGCAAGAAAAGGCAGAAGCCTTGAATTTGATTACAATGTTGAGATATGCAAACACTGCTCTCTTTTTTCTGATTGCAATTCTAAAGGCCAAACGATTTTCCCTAGTTTAAATAGATGAGATTATTTTCTCCGTAAGATCTCTGTTCGAGTAGTTTTGCTTTGTATTCAGATGAAATTGAATTTCAGGAAAAGGAACTTGAACATTGCCCACTTCAAGAAAAGTGATCTCCTTTGAAAACTATACCTAAGAAATAAAGAGAGATGTTTCATGTTTTTAATCTTTGCTTTAGAAGTCGTTGGTGACTCTGGCTTTTCAATGCTTTAGTTTTACTAATTGTTTTGGGATTTTTTTGAACTCTTTTTTTTTGTTTTATGAATAAGATTTGTCATGGTTTTGTCTTTAAGTTATGGTTTTGTCTTTAAGTTTTGTCATAGTTGTGTCTTCTCTGGATACCATCATGAGAAAGAATTGTCATGGTTCTGTCTTTAAGTTTCATGAGATAAGATTTTAGTTTTTTCTTCTATTTTTAGCTTTAGTTGTCTATTTTGAGTTCATAACTTCGAATTCACTTGTTACAAGTTCTCATTTTCTCGTGATATAAAAAGTCCATGACAAATTACAATATACATAGAAGACAAAGATTTAGTTTAGTTTTCCATTTTTTTCTTAATTTGTTGAATTGTAGGTTTTATAATCACAAACTTTGTAAAAAAAGTTTCCTTTCTCTCTCGAATGTCTTTGCGACAAATTTAGGTTTTAGGTCTCAGACGGCTGGCGAGAGTCTTTGGCACCGCGCCGTCTTCTGTCAGCCTTCTTTTTTTGGTTTTTTTGTCCTTCTCCCTTACCTTAAATCTCTCGAGATGTGGTCGGCTATGCAATTACTTCCGAACGAGTCGGTTGTTTCTCAGAGGTTTTCTTTGGCTTTCGATGGAACTCACAGCGTGGAGGCGATACGAGGGTAGATGGTGGGTTTGGTGAAGGAGATCGGTGTAAAGGCAAAATCTCAGTTTTGTACAACATATCTGATAATTTGCAGGGTAGATCTGAAGACTTCATCGAGGTGGAGACGCTTCTATTGGTTGATTGACGTCGGTTCTATCTTCTACGCGCCTCTCTTCTATCTCCCAGCGGGTATTAGATTTCAGTTTTGTTACGAAGTCAGATCTCGGATCTTTTGGTTTTATTCGGAGTAATAGGCTCATTGGCGATCTAGAGGGTTAAGTAGTAGTGGTGCTCTTTGGAGTGGAGATTTATCTCGGTTCACCAGCAGAGTTTCTTGGTGGTGGATTTAGGTTTACCACTTAGCCTTTTTGGTCTTCAATCTTAGTCCAAGGGTTGGTGTTGTTTGGTTCTGAGTTGGTCCCGGCGCTCTACTCCTTGGTTAGTTCAAAAGATTTTGGCAGGTTAAGTGACGGTCTCGAAGAGTTGTGTAATCCCTTTATGCAGAGCTACGGTTCAACCGGATTTTCTTGTAAGGGATTGGAGCTTTTGGCTCAATTGCATCAAGCCTTTTGTAGTCGATAAATCCTATCTACGTCGTCTACTAGGGTTGAGGAGTTCTCGTATGCTCGTGGCTTTCTCTTTTGGAAGCAATATAATAGGTGGCGAGTGTGCTCGTGGTTCCATTATGGAACAATAGAAAGAGTCTTCCTTCTCAATTCCAATAATTTCGGCTTTGTTTGCATAGTGCTCATTCCCACTTCCGTGATCGTTCGCTTTTCGTTTCTCAATCTTATGCCCTTATCTAGATTGCTTTTTATGATGCATAAACTTTCATTTTAATTTATTGAATCTTAGTATCGGATTATGTAATGACTTATGGCTCCGGGGGGTATATTTTTTCTCGTCGGCTTGTGGCTCCGAAAAGGTTGTATACCTTTGCCGGCTTAAGTTTTTCGCTTTATGAATGCATCTGAATTTGGTAATATAAATAATTTTCAGATGGAAAAAAAAATCAAAAACTTTGTTTTGCAGGAAATGGATCCACAATTTCCACAGGATATGGTTCCAGAGGATATGAATCCACAATGTCCAGCTAGGTTTGACACCGAAGAAAGGAGCCTCCACCTGGTAAAAGCATAAACCACATGTGCATGATGAAATTAATTCCTCACCTTGAGAATACACTTAAGGAAGACGAGTGGGATCACATAAGCAACTCCTCCTTATGAGTATTTCTGAAGTTCTACAAGTTGGATTTTGGCTGGTCATCAAGGATTGTTCACCACACACTAACTTTCCAGCTTGTTTACGAAAAGAAAAATGAGATTGGGTGCCTAATTTGTGACAAACCAGTGAGGTTTTCTCTTATCGAGTTTAAAGAACTCACGGGACTTAACTGCAAATATGTGGAAAATCTTGAAGAACCAGTGGTTGATGTGACAAATAAGATGAAAGACTTTGGGCTAATCATGCAATAGATGTAAAGGATGGTCCATGAATAGCTGGTCTGATTGATACATGTAAAGCTTGTGCTACATGGATGCGAGAAGAGAAGATCAAGTTAGGGTACTTAACAATTTATGTTACTTTCATAGATGCAAATTATCAGCGAACATCTACACGTGTTGAGATGGCTAAATTGATAATGGATATAGTTGCCTTTGAGAGTTATCCATGGGGAAGAGTAACCTTCAAAAAATTGATGAAGTCTGTAAAAGAAACAGAGTTGACGAAGAACTCCTACATCCTTGAAGGGTTTGCACAAGTTTTGCAGGTTTGGATATACGATGGTTGCCTGGTTTTGGAGATAGGTTGGAGGCTATTGTACCAGCACCAGAGACAATCCTCTTGAGTTTCAAAGGTGGTAGAAATCAAAAAACATCACACAAAATCTGATTCGTCAGGTAAAAATTCTATCGCATGTTCGCATGGTATGTTCTCGATATCAAAAACTCCAGAACCACATTTACGTTGTAGTAGATCAATTATCCAATCATGCTTACCTTTGTTCACGTAGAAAGTTGATGTATTTACATGATGCAGGTTAATTTACCCGCCTCCGCCGAACGTTGATGCAATATAAATTCAATGGCTCGAGTATTGCGTGACTCCAATTGCAAGGCTTCTTCTCGTCTTTCACAAACCATTTTCCTAAGTTCACCCATATGTACTCCAAGAAAAATGCGATCGGAAAACGTTGGTGCTTCTTTGACTGCAGAATTGATAGACTCGGCAATGTTGCTTGTTTTAATGTTAATGCATGTCACCTTGGAAGTAAACACGTGACCATTTTCGCACGTCTGCTTTCCCTAAGTAAGCTACAAGCTTACCATTTTGCTTCCGGGTCTCTTCCACGTATCGGTTGAAATCGTAGGGTGTATATGCATAAGCAACTTCTTTCACCAAATGAAGTAAATTTTCACCTTTGAACCTCGTTATTATATTATTTGCAGATGATAATAACAAATTTCTCTTTGTGCGCTGGGAAAATCTTAGCACATGCATTCGCAATTGACTTTCGCCGGCCCGGCCCGACACAATTTCCATAGGATATTCATCTTAAATACAATTCTGTAGCTTTCTGAAAAACCACTCCCACGATAAATCATTTTTAGAATCTACAATATCAAAAGGCAATGGATAAATTCCAAAAATTTTCCATCTTGTGCAGTTGCCACTAACAAAATGCCGCCGTACTTCCTAGTTAGATATGATCCATCTACAACAACATCTCTTCTTAAAAACTGAAATCCTGGTATCAAGGCTTCAAATGCTAAGAAGAGATAAATGAATCTAACTTTCGCATCAGTTTCAAGTCTGGTAATTGTACTTGGGTTGGCTTTCTGAATCATATGAAAATATGAAGGTAATTGTTCGTATCCTCTTCAAGTGTTCCTCTAACCAATTGTTGGGCACATATCAATGACCAATAGGATGCATCATATTCCAGATCAATGTCAAACATTGCCTTTAAAAATTTTTGAATATGTTTCGCCGTTATTCCATCAACAATTCCAATGCACTCCAAAAAAAATTCTAGCAATATATTATGGAGAATAACGTAGATGAAAAAACATATCGGCAGCGGAGCACGTATGCATCTCACAAAACTTCATGACCCAAAATGTTTCTGAATTTGCATGCAACGTGGTAACTCTCAACTTCCACTTACAACCATCGACACAACACTTTGCCACGTACAAAGTTTTAGTTGACTTATACGCAAAAAGGATTCATTACAGAATACCTCCGAAACTATAACTCCAACTCATCTTTGCAAGTAAAACTTTGGTCGACATATAAATTGTCTACGCGTGATGAAGTAGAGGAATGTCGCAGCTCATGCCTTGATTGTTTACCATCACAAGCCATTACATGGTCATCACCATCATCGTCGTCATCAGTGTCATCATCAACATTGTTATTCGTATCATAGTAGTTTTCTTCATCAACATCTTTACCGCTTATGTCATGGACATCTTCAATTTCATCACCTATTCCATCATTTCTTTCCTCATAATCACCATTGGCATCATCCATGCCATAATCATCACCTATTATATCATTCTCTGTTTCCCGTTGAGAATATACACATAGGCCGACAACATGACTTTACATAACTCGATGAGGCTACAAACTTGTCTATCATCTGTGACAAAAACAAGAGGATTGTCTTCACGCATCTGACTCAGTATTTTAGTTGGTATTTATCTCCAGAACATCATCTCCAGGAACAAACTCAAAACCAGTACGTAGCATTTCAACAAGTTCGCCGAATGATCTTCTATAATATACATTTTCCCCCCAAAACTTTTATCCACCGCAAAATATCAATATTTTCCTGTCACTCACTCTCCGCATACAACATAGATGTTAACTGTCACCTGAAAAAAAATAGGAATAATAGAAAATTAGATCAATCATCAATATTTAATGTAGCAGACTTCTGTGTAGTAAAGGTAGTTTGCTTTGGTAAGTTCTACTAAAAACAAAGCGGTAAGATTGTCTGCTTTACTAAAACCATTCACAAAGTAGATAACCTACATAAGTCTCCTTTGAGTTTATATTTATAAAACATACTGCATAATTCCCTTTTGTATGCTTCGTAAAGTGCAAAACATGAAACAAACATATAAAAGATGTCTGCTTTATTAAACCAATCATAAAGTAGAAAAACTCTAGAAGTCTGCTTGGTAAGCACAACACCCAAAGCAGATTTCATGTGGTTGCAGTCTGCTTTTTGTTAACTGCAGAACTCAAAGCAGACTATATGTGTCCTCTGCTTCATCGAAACTATAATAAAAGCATACAAACTTAAGAAATCTTCTTTAATAAATTGTATTTACGAAGCAGGCGTATTTCTAGTCTGCTTTGTTTAGTGCATCATCTAAAGTAGACTACATGTGTCGTCTACTTTATTAATTTATCATTGAAACAGACTACGCAAGTAAGTCTGCTTCGTTACATGTACATTTAAAGAAGATAGATCAGAAGTCTTCTTCAGTAAAAAACATAAATCAAAGCAGATGTCTCCAGAAATCTACTTCAATAGTCTAAATACAAAGCAGACAACACCGGTAGTCTGCTTTGTAAAATGAAGCTTATAAAGCAGACGACACGGGTAGTCTGCTTTGTAAAGTGTAAATAATAATGCAGACTGCACGGCCATCTGCTTCGTATTTAGTCCACTAAACAGATTTTACGGAGACGTCTGCTTTAAAATATGATTTTATTGAAGCAGATGTCTAATTCGTCTGTTTTATATGTACACGGAATGAAGCAGACTTCTTCAACCATCTGCTTGTATGAAACATATAACAGCTTATGAGATATAACATTCGAAACTCAAAATCTGAATTTTACATTGGATAACTTCAAAAAGCTCGTTTCTTCCTTCCAAATATGTCATTGTCGACAAAAAAGGCCAAATAATATAACAAAAAATACTAGAGAAGAGAACCCATAAAACTTACCCAAAAATTGCTCACGTTTCCCTCACCCCAAAACAAAATCAACTAATGATGGTTGAAACTTGGTGTTAATTTAATGAAAATATGATTTAATGCATGATTTATGGTGGTTATTAGATGTGAAGAAAGCATTAAGAGTAGCAAAAATAGTGGTTGAGAAATTAAGAAGATGATGATATTTTCATAAATATGAAACAATACAAGGGTATAAAAGATATGAAGGGTTAGTTTTAGGGATTGACAATTTTTCGAGTTACTTTTTCTTTTGACTAAATTTTTAGGTCATTTTTAGTAACCCCATGAAATTTTCGTAGGAGCTAAAATCAAAAAAAAAGAAAATATCTCGGAGAAACTATAAAGCAAGACATAACTTGTCTGAAATCGTCATTAATTAGACTTAATTAAAAGATTAATCTTAGGAGTATCCACCTCTAAATCGGGTCTCTCCTTAAGTTGCCATGTGAGTTTGTTCAGCTAGTTAGAACAACAACGATACCAAACCATGGTGCCCCTGCTATGGAAATCAGATTTCAGCTTCCGTGAGCACAATGAAAAGAACCAAAAAATCAATGGTTAAAGGAATTGGTGGACAAATAAAAAGTTTGGAAACTTCAAAAGTCTGGTATCCTCTAATGAGCGAAAAGATAACTCTTAAAAAATCAAAAGCGTAACAAAAGAAAAAACACAGAGAATCGTATATATCTCCTAGAGTTTTTCAACTCCATATGGATGGAGAAAATCAAGAGTTTTGAAAAGATAATACATCAACAACAAATATATTACAAAGTTATGCAAATATAAGAATAGTAACCTTTATCGAATAAATAAAAGGAAGGTAATCAACATAATACATGAATATTAACCTTCTCCGATAAACAGAAACGAGACCATTAGCATAAATCTATGAATAAACCGAAGAAAGCCAAATTTTCTTATGAAACTTTGTGCCTCTCCTATTGCCAAGAAGTTAGATCGAATATTGGTGAATGAAGAATTGGGCTCTATATTTTTATGCTCGTCGGGCTTCTTCGGGGAACAAGACTTCTCAGACCACGCGCCCATTAGTGTAACTCTGCAGCCACATCTACAAAAGACAAAAATGCTATTTAGATTTTACAATTTGCTACTCAAGAATCCAAACTTCTTGGAGTTGGTTTTGCTTGAGTGGTTATCGGTTAACTGTGCTGGATCTAATATGTTCAGAATCTCAGCTAAGATGAAGGCCCTAAAGCCTGCGATTTGAAAGTTCAGTAAGCTAAATTATTCAGGTATTGAACTCAGAATGGCTGAAGCGCATGAAGCCCTCCTGGAATCTCAAAGAGCATTGATGGCGGATCCTTCTCCTTCAAATGCAGAAAAAGAAATTGCAGCCAAAGGAAAACAGCACAAGTTGAAAACTGCAAAGGAGGCTTTCTTCTTCTAGAGATCGAGAACTACGTGGCTCAAAGAAGGTGATTCAAACTCATCCTATTTCCATAGAGTAATGGCAACCAAAAATGCAGCAAACAGAGTCCACTACCTCCTTGAATCTGAAGGAAACAGAATAGAAACTCAAGAGGGAATGATGAAACTGTGTGTTGACTACTATGAGCAACTTTTCAAATATGATTCTCCTGGCCATGAGATTGCAATGGACATTATTTCATCACTTCTAAATTTTAACTGCTCCAAGCATCAGAGAAGGATTCTTGAGGCTGATTTTACACCATCTGAAATTAAGGCTGCTTTTCACTCACTGCCAAGAAACAAAACTGCAGGACCAGATGGATATACGGCTGAGTTCTTCACAAGCTGTTGGGAGTTAGTGGGGACTGAGGTGGTTGCGACAGTTGACGAATTCTTCAAATCTGGCCAGCTACTAAAGCAGTGGAACGCTACAACCTTGGTTTTGATCCCAAAGTTTCCAAATGCAGCAGAGACAATTGACTTTGCGCTTAAATACTCTCTATAAAGTCATTGCCAAACTGCTTGTCGACAGGTTAAAGAACCTCTTACCACAAGTAGTGTCAAATGCGCAGACAACTTTCCTACCAGGAAGATTACTGGCTGAAAATGTTCTATTGGCTACAAAGTTAATGCACAGCTACAACCTCAAAAACACATCCTCCAGAGGACTCTTGAACGTGGATCTGAGAAAGGCATTCGAATAAGTAGAATGGTCTTTTGTTATTCAGACGCTGAGAGCAATCAGGGCTCGGGAGAGGTTTGTGAATTGGATTTGGAAGTGCATCTCCACAACGTCCTTCTCAGCGTGTGTTAATGGAGAACTATGAGGTTTTTCACAAGCAGCAAAGGGTTGAGGCAAGGTGATCCAACGTCACCCTACCTCTTCATCCCGGTAATGGAGGTTTTTTCTCTTTTGCTGAGAGCATCTCCAAAAGACTCCCTAAATCTTCAAATATGAAGATTTTTACTCTCCAAAAATAAACTATTTGAAGTTTCACTACTCAAAATTTCAAATTTGAAGTTTCATAGTTTTTATTTTCATTTTAGTCCCTATAATTACACATCATACTTTTTATTCTTATAAGTTTTGTTGTTTATCGTTTTAATCCTTAAATAATTTATATCTCATAATATTTCAAATATTTTCTTATAAATGTAATTTTTACACACAAAATTAAATAAAAACTTTAAATAAGACTAAAAGTATTTTATAATTAGACTTGTACAACAACAATATTATAACTAGATTTTATGGAATAATGTGGTATTTTTCTTGTAACTTAACATTTAATTTTGTAATTCTATTTAAAATTGTAATATTTTAGTGTAACTTTTGATTAATTAATATTGTTGTGATAATTTTGTAGATGCATTAGTTATTTATAAATGTTTAATGAATTTAAACTAGTTATGATAAATATAAAGACCACAATGTAAAATACAAATGTTTTTGAAGTCAAATTTGAAGTATTGTTTTTGGAGAAGAATATCTCCAAACTTCAAATATGTTACCTGGGACTTCGTTTGATGCACAGAAAGTTGTGCGATTGCTGAATCCGCCCCTCTATTGGACAAGCTGCAGAAGAAATTCAAAACATGATGCTGGTCTTCCTCGCCCATGCTGGTCTTCAAAGACATGAACAGAGAAATATGGAACATGATATCTGCAAGGAGAGATCGTCGCAGATTCACAGACCTCATGGCCCGGTGGCTTTACTAGCCACGTGAACAAAACCAAAATCTTCCCCAAAGAAAAATTGTTCTCCTTGTTTTTTTCTATTTTTTTTGGCAAGGACACAAACAATAGGTTATCATTGTAAAGCCTAAAAACTTATTTTATAAATGACATTTACTTTCTTATCAAAAAAAAAACTTTGATATATAGTTTTTAAACATGGTCGACCACCACAAAAGATTTTGTTTGTTTGGTTCGTATATTCTTATAAATATATACGTTCACCATGAATAATATACAAACAAAAATGTAGACGATTAGGTAAACCCAATTTTTTTTCTTATTTTATTGATTATCATGATTTTCGGTAGGATTATTATATATATTTACATAGGCAAGACCATTATTTTAAACGAATAATCGCCAAGAGCCAATAAGAACACGACATATAAACGAAAAACTATTTTTTACAATACAAAATAGGCGAACTCCATAATTGTAACACGTAGTAACAAATTATGTGAACTCACCACATAATAAAGTGACTTCTCATATTTTACTTTTAAATTTATGATATATATATATATATATATATAGATCCAGGGGCGGACGCAGGTACAAAGAGAGTGGAGCACGTGCCCCATGCTCCTTTGTCAAATATTTTTAATTTACATGTATTATACCATAAAATTTTTATAAAAAACACTTTAGTGGAATTAGCTAAAGTTTGTGTCTCATGTTTTAACTCAAGTCTTGCTCCATTTTCTTACATTCAATTTCAATATAGTTATTTTTTTTTATTGTGGCTACTTATACCTTTTGCTTTAAGTTTTTCTCTTATTTTTGTAGTTATCCATTTTTAGTATGTTATAATTTAAACGTTACTAGTTTACTATTTCCTCTGTTCCATGAAAATGGACGTTTTGAAAGAAATTTGTTTTTACAAAAATAGTTTTTTTAAGCGTTAAAATTTACCATTTTTAGCAACAAAAAAAATGAAAACTAGTGTATATGTAGAAAATATATTCATGTGACAGTGTTAAACATTTTTTTTTGGTCAGAAAACGATGTTAAACATTTAAATGTAAACATTTGTATCGGTTAAAATAAATTATATTGTGTCCCATACTAATAAAGTTTCTGGATCCGCCACTGTATAGATCGTGCACTGATATTGCAACTTTTTAATTTAACACATATAAGAATTATTTATTAGATTATTTATATTTTTTTGTCAAAGATTATTTATAATTTATTGAGTAAATATTAATAATTAAGAAAAGATAAAATTGGAAACTGATATTTTAATTCAATAAATTAACTGAATTTTTTTATTAAAATTCACCATAATTTTTAGAATTAGAAGCACATATTCTATGTTTCACTTTAAATAATGTTTTTAAGTTTTTTGTGGAAAATTTTCATTAGTGTTTGTGACCGTTTGTAATCTGTAATACAATTTTTAATCGATGTGCAAAACATCATTTATTTCGAAATACAAAGTAAAAGAAATTGTGGTAATAAGATAAACCGATTCATATGAGGTATAAACGTAATTACCACTTGACACTAAAATTAAGTTCAGTGGTTTATGAGTTATGACAATGCGTATGTTACTATTTGCATTTTCAACCTGACATAATGTTGTTGTAAACAATTGGCGTACGATAATGTCTATGTAAACAACTGGAGCTTTTGACAGGTATCTTGGCTTACCAGTAGAGAGGATTGGAGTAAAGAAATATGAGACTTTTGCCTATTTACAACAGAGAGTTGAAGCAAAGCTAAGAAATTGGCAGAACAAGTTATTAAATCCAGCAATAAAAAAGGTACTTATTAAAGCTATAATCCAAGCTTTACCCACCTATACTATATCTTGTTTTCTATTGCCCAACAGAACAGTGGATAATATCACTAGGGCTATTAGGAGTTTCTGGTGGTCTAAAAATCATAATAAGAGCAAGATTAGGTGAGTCTCATGGGAAAAGATTACAAAGCCAAAAGCTTTAGGAGGTTTGGGCTTTAAGAATCTCAGACTTCTTAATCAGGCTTTAGTAGCCAAGCAGGCTTGGAGGCTTGTTACGTGTCCAGACTCTCTTATGGCCAAAGTCTTTCAAGGAAAATATTATCCTAAGAAATCCTTATTAGAAGCTACTGCTGGAACTAGAACTTCCCATGCTTGGAAAGGTGTCTTCAAGAGTATAGAGCTTATTAGGCAGGGTATGAGATGTTCTGTGGGTAATGGCAATAACACAAAAGTTTTTGTTGATAGTTGGTTAAACACAAAGCCACCTAGACCTCCTTTGCCTAAACATCAGTCTGTTAATTCTAATTTGCTTGTATCTGAATTGTTGAATACAGAAAGAACTACATGGGATGATGCTAAGCTTCAATATTGGATTCATCCACAAGACATTAAGGAGATAAAGATGATACAGTCGAGCATATCTAAAGCTGCTGATAGAAAAGAATGGATACACTCATCAAATGGACAATATACAGTCAAGACTGGATATTTGCAGCAGTATGCTTCTACTGAGCAATTCTAGACCATGTTTCTTCTCTTTTTAAACAAATCTGGAAACTCTCTGTGTCGCCTAAGATTAGACATTTTTGGTGTAAAGTAATGCATCAAGCATTACCTGTTGGGTCCAAGTTAAAACAGAAAAAAAATTAATTATTGACTCAACATATCATATGTGTGGTGAAGTGGAAGAGAATAAAAATCATATGCTTTTTCAATGTAGAGTAGCTAAGGAGGTCTGGCAGATATCAGGTATACAAGGCTACTCTGGTTTTTCCTCTAATATAGTGGAAGAGAATATTGCAAGATTTTTCTCTTCCAACAGAATGTTAGAAGGTAAGAGGTACCACTTCTCTGTTTTCCTGTGATGGAGAATTTGGAATATGAGAAATAAACTCTTCTTTGAGAATCGTAGAATCCCTATACCAGTGATCATATCTGAGGCTTTTAAAGATATGGATCTCTGGTTACATGCACAGGAGAAGCAGTCTTCAGCAAATACCCATCAACAGGAAGAGCAAGATACAAATGCCATTGTAGAATTACCAGGAGAAGTGGACACAGGAGTAACAAGGTGTTATGTTGATGCATCTTGGGTCTCACGAGAAGATAAATTTGGTATTGCTCGGATACTCTATAATTCAAGTAACATACCAATTCTTCAGGGTTCAAGCTCCTTGGATCCTCTTAGCTCGCCTATTGAAGCAGAGATAATGGCTTTAAGGGAGACTATCTTAACAGTGAGTAGTTTGAGGTATGAGCAAGTTACTTTATGTGGGGATAATCAAACAATATACTTATTCCTCAGGCGTAAGACTTTCATCCCCGAGATGTCTCAAGCCACCTTGCAAGGGCTAACTCCTTATATTAGAGACATTGAAGCTTTAATGAAGAACTTCAAGGCCTTAAACTTTCTGTTCATCCCTAGAATTTTAAATTACAGAGCTGATAGGATGGCAAAAGAGGCCAGAGTGATGTCTCAAAGTTATATAATTAAATGGTTGCGATGTAATCTTCAACTTGTATCTCATTTCTGGTTTTAATGAAATCTTGATTTGCTGGAACAAAAAAAAGATTCAACTTCACTAATGTTTTTGGAAAAAAAACTTAAACAGTATTTGAGAACAAATAATGTCAGCTATATGAAAACTCTGTTCCACGTAGTTATATAGAAAAGACGGAAAATGTGGCCATGTTTCTTTTTAGTGGTTAGCCTCCAAAAATATACTTTTCTATATCAAATTACTTGATGTTTTAGACATACTTCAATGTAAGAGATCATTTAGTTTTTACTATTTTCTAAACTAAAACACTATTATTATCAACCTAACCTCAATTCAATCAATGATAAAACATTATTCAAAATACAAAATGCTAAAAACATAAAAAGTAATTAATTTTTACATTGAAATATTGAGAAAGTTTGTATTATGTGAATTCTGTTTAAATCGGGTTAAACTTTATTGATGTCCAAAACCATATTTATACAAAACTGAATAAACTAATCCTATTATGAATAAAAAATAAAGAGATAAATCCTAACTAATGTAAATCCAAATCCAAAACATATTAGGAAATCCTAAATGGATAAATCCAACACATAAATTAATCTTTATCTAATTAAATACTAAATCTGACTAGGAATATATCTCCAATAAATATGAAAACATCAACTAATTTGATACAAATTTTTTTTTGTCAACAGCAATAAAACTAAAATGGTTCGGTAACCCAAACCGGTGACGCATAACTTACATAACACATATCATGCGATAGTTGTCTAACACTACGTGCTAACCTATCCGCTTTTGTGTTAAAACTGCGTGGTATAAATGATAGAGAAAAGAAAACAAAACTCCATTTACTCTTCTCAATCTCTTCGAGGTAGATCTGAAACGCTGGCCAGTCCTGTGGGGAAGACACCATCTTCACCAGCTCGGTGCTATCTGTTGCAAAAGCCACTGACTCCCTATGTTGAGAGATCATGCATTGCATCGCCCAAAGGAGTACCTCTACCTCAGCATACCATAGAATATACAAAAAAAAAATTCAACATCAAGTATTTTGATATAGAGAGAGTATTATTTCAATTTATTTTGATATGGAGAGAGTACTATTTTAATTTTGTTTTCGTACACAAGCATGTACATGTGGAGCATGTGGAGACGAGCGTTAACAACAATACACGCATGTGCTTATTTGTGTGAATAACTATTTTGTCAGTGCCGGCGACTTCAAAGTCAACCTATAAGACGAAAGATAAGTCATTTTTAATTATTTTCTTTATGACGGCATCATTTTTAATTAAACTAATTTTCTCTCTCCGTAGATTTTGATTCTATAAAACTCAAAATCCTAATAGAAGCGTAGGACATACTGCACAAAAAAAATGAAAGATGAAATTCTTTTGACCCACAAGTTTACAAAGAAGTTCAGTAGTTGCTCACAAAAGTATGCAACACTTTATGTTTTGAGTCTTGTTCTTCTTGTAATTTCGGTTTTGGAAGCGCCGGTAGCAAAATCTAATCTTGAAAGCTTCGTTGAATGCCTTCGCTATCGGACTAGTCCGGAGAATCCAATCACCGATGTCATCTTCACCGCCGATAACACCACCACTTTCTTGTCTTCTTACGTGTCATACACGAAAAACAAAAGGTTCTCGAGACCTAACTACGAACATCTACTAGCCATCGTAGCAGCGAAACATGTATCTCATGTTCAGGCCACGGTGGTCTGTGCAAAGTCTAATGGTATCCAGATCCGTATCCGCAGCGGTGGTCATGACTACGAGGGCCTTTCTTACATGTCCTCTGTACCATTTGTCATTCTCGATATGCACAATTTGAGGTCTGTTACTGTTGACGTGTCGAACAAGAAAGCATGGGTTCAAGCTGGTGCGACCTTAGGAGAGCTCTACGTAAAGATCAATGAGGCCAGCCAAACGCTAGCATTTCCGGCTGGTTCTTGTCCTACGGTAGGAGCAGGTGGACACATAAGTAGTGGAGGATTTGGAAATTTGATGAGAAAATTTGGAGTCACCGTGGATCAAGTCGTTGATGCTAACTTAATTGATGTCAACGGCAAGCTCTTGAATCGAGCTACCATGGGAGAAGATCTATTTTGGGCCATTCGCGGCGGTGGTGCAAGTTTTGGAGTCATCCTCTCTTGGAAATTAAACCTCGTCGAGGTTCCAAAGATACTGACAGTGTTTAAGGTTAACAAAACATTGGAACAAGGAGGCACTGATGTTGTCTACAAGTGGCAGCTTGTGGCTACCAACTTCCCTGAAGACCTTTTCATAACAGCTAGGCCTTGGATTGTACATGGAAGCAAGAAAACTATTGCAGTTGTATTCCATGCTCTCTTCTTAGGTCGAACCAATGAGCTGATGGAGATAATGAACCAAAGCTTTCCTGAATTAGGGGTAAGACATGAAGACTGTCATGAGATGAGCTGGCTTAATACGACATTGTTTTGGGCTAAATACCCGGTCGGTACACCAAAGACCGTCCTTCTAGACAGGCCAACAAATCAAATGTTCTTTAAAAGTAAGTCGGATTTCGTCAAGAAGCCAATCCCCAAAGAAGGATTGGAGAAGCTTTGGAAGACAATGTTCAAATTCAACAATGTTTTCTCGATGCAACTCACCCCTTACGGTGGAGTGATGGACCGGATTCCAGCAACGGCCACATCATTTCCTCACAGAAAAGGAAACTTGTTCATGGTTCAATACTCTGCGATATGGCTGGACGCAAACGACACAGACACTAACCTGAGTATAATGAATGAGCTTTACGATGTTGCAGAAACGTACGTATCAAGCAATCCAAGAGAAGCCTTCTTTAGTTTCAGAGACATTGATATTGGAAGCAATCCAAGTGGTGAGACAAACGTGGATGAGGCTAAGATATATGGATACAAGTACTTCTTGGGGAATTTGGAGAGACTGATGCAAGTTAAAGCTAAGTATGATCCTAAGAATTTTTTCAAGAACGAGCAGAGTATTCCTCCTCTTCGTGTAATATTGTAATAGTATTCTCTAGCTTATCAAGTGTAATAAATGTTCACTATCTTTCCTTTTGTATAAATGTTTTTATTCTTGTTTATGGATTGATGGTTCAAATATAAGGCCATCCACTGAGTCGAAATCCAGATACCTAAATTGAGCACTTGAGCATTATCCATTACGTTAATTATGACAGTCTTAGAATGAAATTTTATCTATTAAAATAGAAGTATTCTGATATCTCAGAGTTTTAACCCGAAATATATCACTGCAAGTGCACAGCAAACGCAGTAGTATAGATGGGATCGAATCCACAGAGACCAAGAAACACACTAAGAATCTTAATTTTGGATCAAGCTAGAAGACAACATGTGTATGGTTGTTTGTTTGTGACTAAGTAAAATGAATATTAAAACGATTAAAATCAAATGGCGAAAGGTCAGGCGTCAGGGAATCGCAGGAAATCAGATCATAAACATAAGAATTTATCAGGGAATCAATTAAGTACCATTCTAGAACTCAAAA
>OVAN01002658.1:247-32438 GCA_900406275.1 Anastatica hierochuntica
ATGGCCATCGAGCCAGATGGTCGATGGCTGCCTACCTAGGCTGCTTTGGTGCCTTTTGCTCCCTTGTGTCTTCTCCTTTGACCTCCATCTTTTCCATATGCTTCTAGCCTCTTGTCTNGTGTCTCCTTGATTTCCAAGCTCTGAATCAACCTTGAATCCACCATTTAGAGCCTCCAAAGGTTCCTCCATGATAGCACCTAAAAATGCAAGAAAATGGATGCAAAAATGCAATATGAACCTAATCTAGACTCTAGACTCTAAATGATGCATTCTAAAGCTAATATGCTTATTTACAACCTAAATATGAATGAAAACTAAGCTAAAACACACTAAAATATGCATGAAATTGTATGTACATCATTTTTGAGCATACAATATGATTTCGTTCACTCAAGTGACATCGCTTCTAACCTTTTAAAGGATTCCTGTTTTGCAGGGTCTCCACATTATGGACGAGGCCTTTAGGGCGAACAACTTGAAGCCGCAGACAGCTCGATTCAAGGCCGAGAGACTCTAAGAAGATAACTCCCGCCTAAAACGGGAGGTCGAAGCGGCTTCTCTGCGTGAGCAGGAGTTTGCGCGGGACCAAGCGCCGCAGGTTCGTCGAGCGTATAGGCACGGAAAATGCGAGGTCGCCTCAGTTGTGGCTGAACGTTTGGTTCGGTTTGCGGCGAACTTTGACCAGTACAGGTCCGCGCAACAGTCTTTTGGAGAATACCGCGAGGTTCATGGTTCGGTGGGTGCTTTGTGGCGCACCGAGCTTTTTCTAACTACTCTTACAGCTTCGAGATGGACAAAATGTCCAGCCACATGAAGAAGTGCAAGGATGTTGAGTCTTCGATCCCTTGAATCGAAGAGAGAGTTTGGGGTCACAGGGAACCGATTCTCATTTCTCCTGATTCAGAGGAAGTTGGGGACACCGCTCGGGGCAAAGATGATGCGGTGGACAAAAACTAAAACCCGTTTAACGTAGGTGACTTTTCGATCTCTGGTTAATATGAATATGATTCGTGAATAAGAAATTTTTGTATGTAGAGGGAGTGTGATCCCTGTTTTATGTCGTGTGTTGGTCAAGTGTGGCAACTTTATATCTATTAGGGTCGGCCGTATGTGTCTTCGGAACCCCGTCATCTTGCGGTCTAGTGTTAATAAACGGGTTTTTCGATTTGATAATGTATGAATAGGCTGCGTAAGGGGAGACAGATTATAAGTTGTAATCTCATATTTGTTCCTTGAAAGATCGCTATATTTGTTGTCTGTTTCAGGTACGAGTTTTCGAGAGACTTAGTCTTTCAGATTTTTATAGACACGAATATAGACGAAGAGACAAATCTTGGGATCTCGTATCGGTTAGATACTATGTCTTGAGTTGTTCGAGACCAGTGTGCTGGGTTTAGGGCAAGACCTAGGCTTACTCTCATTTTTAAGGCGTGCGGTGACTAACTCCTGCTTACGTTTCCCATTTTCGATTTTGACCTGGTTCCGTCTCGATATTGAAGTTTGCGATAAGCTATCGGCTTATATGACTTGCATCAATCGGGAACCTAGCATCTCTCCAAAGAGACTTTCTAAGTAGCCTGGAAACGCTGACCAAAATTTTGGATTTCTTTTATAGCACGCTATTATCCTAGTCGGATGTATGAGAACCCATTCTTCATGAAGAACAGGTTTAGATGAGTGATTAGTTCGTCCGCTAGGGCCAATCGACGAGTGTGAAATTGGGACAAGTAATTGTTCTTTTTCTTGATAGGGGTTTGATAGTCTTGCGACTGTTTTTAAAAGTTTTAGATCAAGTTCGAGATTGTGCTTCTCGGAAATTCACGACGTCTCTATTTTTCCAAAAGTTTTTCCGTTCTGTGGTAGAATGTGCTGATGAACACGATATAGTCAAGGTTCGTTACTAAAGGTTTTCTCGTTTGATTTCCAGTTTTGGATTATACGAAAAATAAAAAACAAAAATTTATTGCCGAAATTGGATCAGAAAGCGTCGAGTACAAAGTGGGGGAGTATACGAGTATACGTACACCCACTCCCCTTTTTTATAGAGGGGGACAGGTGAACTCCTCTTGCGAAGAGCTGCCTACGTACCTCTTTCGAGGATCAAGTCATCTCGCAGTTCAGTTTGTTACTGCGAGTGATTACTCGCTTGGTCGAGTTGCGTCAGCCGTTTCAGTCTTGATGACTAAAGCTAGGTCGATGATTTCCTCTAGTGTTGAGGGCATTGCTTTGTGGGGAATGTTGGGCTCGGAAGTTTGCTTTTTTCCTTCGAACTGAGCCATTTCTTGAGTTGACAATTCTGGCACGTCTTTCTCCAAAGTGTCTTCAGCTGATGGCCGAATTGTCTTCAATCATTCGGGTTTTGCCATGGGCGTCATTGCGACTTGTCTTAGCTTGTGCTCGGCTAGGAAGCAGAGTCGTGATTGTTTTTGGCATACCCAGATTGTGGCGATTCAGTAGGGAGTCAGAATTTTAATGCCCAAGTGGTAGGTTGATGAGACTGCCTTCATGGAGTTTATCCATGGTGTTCCCATGATCATGTTATAGATGGTAGGATGGTTGATGACCGCAAAATCGACAACTTTTATTCTCTCCTTGGCCATCACCAGAAGTTTAATCGATCTGAGAGACATCGATGGTGTTCCTGAGAGACCCGTGAGTGGTTTCGCCACGGGTGTGACCTCGGATAAGTCAATGTTAATCCTGTTGAGGGTATCGCGGAAGATTATATCGACGGTGCTTCCTGTGCCAATGAGGTCCCTGGTGACTTCGAGATCCTTTATGATGAGGTCGATCATTAGAAGATCGTTATGGGATTTGTTGACTCTGACAGTTTTGTATTCCTTAACAGTGATAGTGTCATTTTCGGTGTCGCTTGCAGTGTCGAGTGGAGCTGGCCAGTTAGCACTTGACTCGGCCTTTTGGTTATATGCTTTTTTCGATGAGATGGTGTCGCGAAAGTATTGAGACCCTCCAATGATCATATTCACTCTGCGGCGATTAGAGTCTTTGCCTTTGTCGTCAGGCCTCCTTCCGAGTTTTCCATCCGCTTGAGTTCCTTGGGACATGGCGTCTCCTAGGGGTGATTTATCGGTCCTGAGTGGGCGATCTGTATCACATATGAGGTATTTTACGCTGGTTATGTCTGAGATTTCCCCCGCGAGCAATTTTGCCGTTAACCTTGCTCCGAGAACCTTGCAGTTTGCGCTGGACTAACCTTTTGTTTTGTGAAACTCGCAGAAGGTGTTCTCGTCGTACGACATGTTCCAGGTTCAAGTGTTCCTTGACGTCCTACTTTGTTCGGACAGAGAATTGACAACGTAGTTGTTTGCCCCCCAGACGACTTCTCCCTCGTAATGGACATACTTGTCGTTACAAGGGATCTTCTTTTTCACTTTCTATTTAGAGGTTAAGTCTTTCGAGGATGCCTTCACGGGTTTGTGTTTCTGCGATAGAACCTTCATCTCCTCTTTGATGATGATGAAATTCGTAGCCTTATGAAGCGCATCCTTAATAGTGCGTGGTTTTTCGAGAGTTATCCACTTCCTGAACTTCAACTTGTACCAGAGGGTTTTTCTGATTCTGAGCGCGTCTACTGCCACCTTGTCGCTGATCCCGCTAACTCTCGACATTAGTATCTTGAACTTGTTTATGAAATCTCGGAGATATTCTCCCTCTCTTTGAGACGTTGGAAGTTTCTCTATCCATAAACATATAGTATTGTTTGAGAAATTCTGAGGAGAGTTTACGGAAACTTCCGATGAAGTTTCATTTTAGACAGCAGAACCATTCGATGGTCGCTCTTTGGAGATGTTCGACGGAAAGGTGGCAGAAGCCAACGTCTTTCTCGCCTTCCTTGAGCTTGGACCTCGCCATCGCGATCTGGAAAGTCTACAGGTGAGCTTTCAGATTAAAGGTTCCGTCATACATTGGGATTTTCACCTTCTCGGGATCCGAGACTCTGGTGTTGGTTATGCGAGCAGTGAATGGAGTTTTTCGAGCCTCTTCGAGGAGCCTATCGATATTCGGCGCGACCTTGGTCGCGTGGTTGATATGGGACTTTTCCGCTTTAACCTCGACCGTTTTTTTCGCGATGTAGTCACAGAGATCCCGAATCTCGTCGAGATCGTCGCTAGTCTTTTTTCGAGATGGTTGGTGTGTCCTGCGAATGGCTCTGGTCTGCTCCTCGACCTATTTCTCTTGCTCTACCCAAAAGATATTTTCCTCCTCTTCTTTCATGGGTTCACTGAGCTGAGAGTCCTTCTGCGTTGCGCGTCCTTAACCCTTCTTGGGTGTATGTCAGCGTCTTCATCCGTGGAATCAGATCGACAACTGAAGTCCAGGTCAATTCGCTCAACTTTTTTATCCTCCGTTTACTTCTCGGGATTTGGAGGGTCTTCCACGTTATTCCGCGCCGCGAGAGGGGCTTTGTCCTGATGGATTTTCCTGCGCGTTATTGAGTAAACCACGCGGAGTGGGTGAAGTCGAGTCTTCTTCCGCGGAGTATGGTAGCTCCACACGGAAGAGTAGTTTTAGTCCTCGCGGTTAGGGTTTCGACCTATTTAACGAGATAGCTAGTTAGTTTGTCTTGTTCAGCCGACTTTTTTTAGAGTCGAGAACATCTTTTTGATTTTCTCGAACGCCGCGGTGTTTGCGTCAGCGTTGATCGCGGTGTTTTTCGTTGCTGGAGTGTTTTCAGCGTCATTAATGGCACTGTCACCGTCACGAGCTGGTTGATTGTTCTGGTCGTCTGTAGTCATATTTAATCTAGTGTTTTGCGGGTGCGAGTTAGATTGATCTGTACCCTGAGCGAATTGTCCCCCTCCTTCAAGCGCCAAATTGTGAGAACCAAAATTCGCACTGTCGAATTTCGTAATCAAAGGAAAGCCAAGAAACCCTAACTTTCCTTGAGATCCCGCATTTCTGCTAAACCAAACAACAAATATCAAAGTACGAAATAACATACGACAAAATCAAAAGTAAAGAGAATCAAAAATCAAAGTAGAGCAATTGAGATCTTATTCTGAATTTGTGTTGAGCATTACAACAAGTGACAAGCCGTTGCCACGAGAGTTTTCGGCGAGTAACCTAGTTCTAACAGCATAAGACTTGTAAACCTAGTTGAGACGCAGCTCGCTAACAAAAATAAAAATAAACCTAATTACTCTAAGTTTGAATTGTGAAGAAGTTTTTATGTCCCCCGTTCTTCTCCTTAGCTCCTCTTTTATATGCTTTTGTAAGTTGATCTTGTTTCCTTTTCTGCCTTAGGTTTGAGCATATTCTTATGCGGAAATATTCCTTTTTACGAGAATATTCTTTATCTTCACAATTTTTCCATATTTATCTTCAAATTTTAACTTTATCGCTTTTTCCATTTATCTTTCGCGGAACTTGGATAAATCGTTGACCTAGTTGGGCCCATTCTCGGTCGAAATCGTAAGTGGACCTTTATCGCGTTTTGGGCCTTCCTGTGTCCTTTTGCGACGAAATGACTTTTACGATTTCTTTCGGAGAAATCATTTTTCGTATGATTATGCAGTGATGGTTTCGCGAAATTAAAAGATCAATCGTAAAGTTTAGATAGTATCGGTGTTCTAGTTAACCGTTATCGTTTTATGCGATCGATACGAAGTTTTTATGAAAAGAGCAAGTCCTTACGATTATTATCGCAAAACTTTAACGGAAACTCTAGTCAAGATGAAACAAGAGACAATCGAACCGAGATTCGAAGGAGAAGATGATCGAGAGGACATTTCACGAAACCAAAAAGTCTAGTCATCCAATGGGCGACTAAACTAGGCACGAGTCTAGTCACCCATTGGGCGACTTGACCTTCCGAGAGTCTAATCACCCAATGGGCGACTAGACTTGTCGTTGTTCGTGTTGCACGTGTCTCCGAAGCGACGTGGTTATCTGATGTTTACGTTGACTTCTTATCGCTTTGAAACTTGTTTATTGAGATCTCTCAGAAGTCTCGGTCGTTGATTTTGATATTCTCTTGTATAGTTGCTAGCGAGTGACTAGACTTTGAGAAGCGATTGCCTATGATTGGCTAGACGCAGAGCCATGACGTTTGGTTGAGAAGAGATCGACTAGATGACAAGAGCCTCGGAATTGATAATCCTCTTACGATTTTCATTCCCGAAGAGAGACAATGCTTCTGTTATCCTTTTTAGGCATTGATCACATCGTGACCATTTTTTACCGTAGCAAGACTAACTTCCGCTGACTCTCAGATTCTAATCATTCATTCTAAAAAGGTTTGATAGCTTCCATTGGCTTAAAATGAATTTCTCATTTAAGATTCTTTCAGGCATTTAAATAAACACTTTCCAGGCGATAAACAACCTAAGATCAGAAAGTAATTGATCAAGTTAATTTCATGTCTTTCGAGCAATCCTAGATGAAGATCCAATTGATAATATCCCTAATCATACAATTCTATGTCAACATTTCATGAATCCCAATGTGAAAACCCTAAACCCAACATGCAGACTACTCACTCATGATAATCAAACAAACACAGATCTGATCTGAGAGTGACATGATTGTATAGAACAAAAATAAAAAAGTTCATAATTATTCTCGGATTCGAAGTACGGAAGATGATTCTTCTCTTAGGTTACAAATCTCTCGCTTCCTCTCAAAAACTCAGAAAAAAACATAATGATACAGGAAACACGAGTTTAGGTTTTAGTTATGAGATTCGGTTCACAATAAGTTCGGTTTGGTTATTCGTAACATCTGTCCGAGAAACGGGATAGGGATCGATCGATCTTGAGACAAGGATCGATCCATCTTTTTGGATATTTCAGCCTTCAACAAAACTTCCTTCGATGCTTGAAATCCGTTCAAATTACAATCTTTCCACACATCCAAGCTTGATTCCTGTAAAAACACTAAAGAACACAAATTCGCATTAAAGAGATTCGAATACATACTAAAAACCATAAATCTCGAGTAAAAACGTAATAAAAACAAGTAAAATACAAACACATCAGAGCATTGTACTGATTCTTGAGCTTCTCTTGAATTTCCTAGATAGCTCTTTTGGCATTCTGGTCATTCTTCTTCTTCGTTTCAGCATGACTATTTCTACAGTGCTTTAGAGTTGTGGTGATTTCATCATGTGGCAAGGAGATAAACTGCTCTCTCCATACAGTAGATATTCTTCTTTTAACTTCATCCATGTGGCCACATCAACTATCATACCTGAGGAATTTTCTGCCTGTCCAAACTCTACCCTACATATAAAGTAATAAGGGCTTATGGTTAAAACCTTACCGAGGTAGTAGTGAACATATTCGTTAGGAAAAGCTTCAAGCCAATGGATATTTGCCACAGCCCTATCCAGCTTAGACTTGATGTCATGTGACCATCTTTTGCCTATCCAGGTGTATATCCCCCTTGTGATTTTAGTTCTTGCAGGCCCAAATAATTAAGCAACAAGTTAAAACATCTATAGTATGACAATGATCTTCTTTTTCCACCCTTCTCTCCTCCTGGCCCCTAATATCATTAAATCTCTCATTAACAATCTAGCTTCTCCTTGGTAAGTACCATGTTCTTCCCTCTGTATCATTCTCATTCATTGCTTCATTCATTAACATATTTGTATTATACAAGGAGGGTGTTGATACAAAGGTAAGGTTTATACCCTCTTTTGGAAAGACTGTTATCCCCCCCCCCCCCCNCCTCCGGAGAAAGAGCAAAACAGCGGGAGAAGCCTATTCTAGTAGTCGTTTATTCTACATAACTATTTCGATTCTTAGTTTCTAAAAGGAAAACAACATTCGGGTCATACTTCTTCTTAATATCTACCAAAAACATTTTTTCAGGGGGACCCAATCCCCTGACAATTTCAGTGCAATAACTTCATTTTGTTGAGGGTGTTTTCAAAGTCGTCATCCTCCCTTTAATCATAGTTGATAATTCTTGAGCAAAAGACGTACTTTGACCTTCATCTTCTTTCCTTCCCAAATTGCAGCCTCCTTCACATTAGCGGCATAAAAAACACCAGATATCCTCTGCCTACTAGTAGCTCCCTGATCCTCTTCAACACCCTCTCTATCCTTCCTCTTTATCCCCCAAGCTATAACAAAGTTTGACCCAACTTCCTAGATGGTTACTGGAGCCACATTGATAGGTTGCTCTCAACTTTTCGACATCTCCACTGTGGCTCCCTGAGACTGATTTTTTGCCTTGTGGTCATCCATCGTGTTCTCACCCATTGTATAATCTATCTGACCATGACTTTCAACTTGGTTCTGTCCCTCCTCTTCCTGCATATGAGCATCTTCTTCATTGCCTTGGCCAGATTGGTAGGATTGAATACCTTTCGAGCCTTCCGAATTTGGAGGTATCAAAGGGAGATGAGGATCTTACCTTTATACTTGGCATTGAGCCATCTCGTGTCGCATTTCACAACATAAGAAACAGAATTTCCTCTGGTTCTTAAACTTGAAATGAATCAGTGTTGCTGGCTGGCCCCTTTCAAAATTAATGTACCTCACAAAGATAAGTTTTGTGTCGATAAACATTTGGACCTGAATCAACACCTCTCCTAGATCTTCCCTAGTAGGCTTTTGGATTCACACAATACTTCCATGTCCCAGGACTCCTCCGATTTCGTCTATCGTCCGCGGAGATTGACAGTCGTTCGGGATATTTTTTTATCTTAACCCAAAACTTTACTTGTTGCAGAAAGGCGGGCCTTTGACGATTAGACCACCTATCCAAAGCCACCCCCAATACCTATAAGTCCAAGGGTCGTTCTCCAAAACAGTTTTGAGAAGGTTCTCATCCATGAAGTAGAATTGTAATGTACTGTCATCATTTATGCGGCTTGTGACCTTGTCCTCTAATAGCCAAGCTTTTAGTAAAGCTAACATCATTTCGGTTGGTTTGTGGTGTTGAGGGTTTAGTACTTTAGCCAAGATGGTGAGCTTATTGTCTTGGTCTCTAATGCGATGAGCTTTAGATGAGAATTGAAGAGGAGCTCGTTCAGCCCCTAGACTTAGTTGTTACAAAGAGATCCAAAGCTTGCGATCCATTATATCCTTGCTTGAGAAGGAAAATTTTGAGAAAAAGTGATAAAGTCAGAAGAAAGATAGGCGAAAAGGCCGCACAAGAAGGAGGATTATCGCTATCGTAGCGAACATTAAACCCCAAGTAAAAGGGAAAGTTCACAAGTTTTATATATACTTAAGTAAGAGTCAATGTATATAAATATTTTTTTTACTAAGACAAAAAAATTATAATATGATCGTTCTAAATATAGATTGAAGAGAAACGCGGATCAAAAAAGCAGAAATTATAGTCAAAATAGAAAGTGAGCAATAAGAACCACTCTTTCTATAAAAAAAATAACAAATAAAACTTATTTTGCTATTCTCTCTCAACCTTAAATTCAATCCACTAATTTCTCTTACTCACTTAAATTTAGACACTCGAAGCATCTATATAAATCAATTTCCTTTTCGAACATAATTCATTCAAAGGGAAAAACAAAAAAGAAAAATTTAAGTAAAAAATAAAAAAACCCAATTTTTTTTTTTCAAATTTTTGTTTCTCATAAAAATGGCAAGATTTTCATTAGGGTTATGTCTAATATTAATAGTAGCATCAAGTGTAATTTACGAAGCGCAAGGAACATTCCTATTAAAACATTACTTGAAAAAGAATTTTCCTGGAAAATGCAGTGAATTTACGCCATATGCAAACAAGGGTATCATGACACTCGTGAGTGACCTAGAAGGCGGATGTCCCCCGACTGCAGAATTCAAGAGTTTCTTCACAAGTTTCAAGAGTTACATGTCCTTTGTGGAATCGACATCGGCCACATCAAAAAACGTTGATGTTGAGATTACATCTAAAGCTGACGAGCTTTTCAAGGCTATGTCTGCATTGAGTAGTGGTCAAGGCGGAAAATCAGTATGTCCTATACCATATGATTCATATAACATAACAATTGTCTCTTCCTTTATTTTAAAATTGTTCTTTGTTTTGAGACAGGCTGATGCAGGGAGTTTCAAAGCTACCATGATTTCAATGGCAAAGACTTTGGTTGAGGAAAAGAAGAATACAAAGATGATGACGGTAGACGAAAAGAAAAAGCTAGCCACAGCTATGGTAAAATGGACTAAAATGCTAGCTACATTCGTGAAGTCAGCTTCAGAGAAGAAAGGAAAGACAATTGACATAAAGTCTTACGGACTTGATGTAGATGTTAATGACACTTCTTTTTTTGGAACTTCAAGCTCTGGAAAAAGTTCTTCATCCACAAAATTCAAAAGTTCAACCTCAACAAAAACTGAATCTGAATCTTCTGGCAGTCGAGAAAGTGCTTCGTCCAAGACAAAACAAATCGCTGGTGGGAGGTCCGGTAGCAGTTCGGGTAGTCAGATTGGAAGTCCCGTCGGAAGCCCTTCTAGTAAAACTTCTCTAAAAGGAAGTGCAAGTGTTTCTTCTGGAACTGGAAGCAATTTCAAAGATACTACAGGTTCGGCTAGTCGGAGTGCGAGTCCCACCGGAAGCCCTTCTGGTAAAACCTCTGAAAAAGGAAGCGGAAATGCCTCTTTAAAGGGAAAAGAATCCAACAAAGGGAGTGAGACTTCCTCCAAAACTGGAACATTCAAAGACACTACAGGTTCGGCGAGTCCGATTGGAAGCCCCTCTGCAAAAGGAAGTTCTTCGGCTACTAACAAAAGCGATAAGAAAACATCAACTAAAAGTTCAACATCTACATTGGTTAAACAAGTCGAAACTGAGACTTCTAAAGAAGCAATGTCATTCATAATGGAGCTCGAGAAGAGGTATTCAGGAAACGCAGAACTCAAAGTTTTCTTCGAGAAATTGAAGGCTTCGATGACTGCATGTTCAACAGTTTCTTCGAAAACTGCAAAAGACTATGTTTCTGGGACAAGATTAGCAACTGATAAACTTTCTGAAGCAATGGCTTTACTTAGTTCTAGGTATAGCAAATCCGCAAAGGTACGTAAGAAGGATGAAATCATCTTTGTGGAACTTAATCTATGATATTCTTTGAATTATCTTCTTTTCTTTGTCGAACTGATAGATGAAGAGCAACATGGAGACTAGCCAAGAACAACTAATGAAGACCCTCAAAGAATTACAAGATATCAACGCTAAAATCGTTAACGAAAAGACAGTGACATCGACACAAAAGACAGAGATTAAGCAGAAAATCACCAAGTGGGAACAAGTCACTACCCAATATGTTGAGACTGCTGCTTCTTCTTCATCTTCTTCTTCATCTTCATCTCAGCAGAGCGCACAAAGCAACTGAGATCCAGTTGCGAAAAGTTACATACATCGAAAATAAGTAAGAACGACAAACCGGTAATGCCAATTTTTTATGACTAGTAGCTACTTTCAGATTTTTTTTTATTGTTTTCATTGTATATAAAACTAAGTTCGGTAAGGAGTGTCTACCTATAAACCGACGTATGCAAGTAATAATTATGTAAAAAAAATAAAGATAGATTGTAACCGCTCTGTATGTTTACAGAAGCGAGTGATAAACTATGAAAGATATTCAAACAATCTTATTCTAATTCTGTGTATCGAGATTGACATTCCGGAAAAATGTGATTCATATTTAACATACACTATCGATTAATGTGCAAGTTAAAAGCCTTGGAAGATTATTTCTCTGTGCATGTTTGTATGTGTGATCGACAAAGATAAAGAAAAACTATCTTTATTAACTTTGAAACTCAACTCAAAACAAAGTTTTTTCAATCTCTCTCAAAACCTAAAATCATAACTCGACACTTATATTTATAGGTTTTAAGAATTTCTTAATCCTAAAAGGAAAAGCTGTTATTAGATAACTCCTAATAAATAAAAATAAAACCTTTTAATATCCATAACTCGAATTAGCATCAATATAAATCTTATTTGGTTTAGTCCGGTTCAAGCTTATTCCAACATTCTCCTCTTTAAGTTTGAATTGGGTTTCTCCTGAATCTTGAACACCAACAAGATCTCGCATTTCCTTGAACTTGATTCTTCCAAGTACCTTTGTCAATATATCAGCTCTTTTTTCATTCCCGGAATGTCAACGACTTCAATTTGTTCATTTTCAACACATTCCCTGATAAAATGATACCTCCAATGTATGTGTTTACTTCTTCCATGGAAAACCGGATTCTTTGTTAAGGCAATTGCTGACTTATTGTCCACACGAATCTTCACTTTCTCAAATGTTTCTTTTGTGATTTCCCTTAGCAGTTCCTGAAGCCATATAGCCTGCTTAGCTGCTTCTGTAGCTGCCATAAACTCTGCTTCACACAAAGACAATGCTACAGTCTCTTGCTTTTGAAAACACCAAGAAATCAGACTATTATTCAAGAAGAAGATATTTCCTGTGGTGCTTCTTCCATCATTCAAGTCCATATTGTGACTACTATCGCTAAAACCTATGAGTTCCAATCTGTCCTTCCACCCAAAAGTGAGTCGGTATGAGAGTGTTCCTCTCAAGTATCTTAGCACTTGCTTTAAGGCCATTCCATGTCAAACCTTTGGTTCTTGCATATACCTGCTAAGAACACCAACACTATATGACAAGTCAGGTATAATATGTAAGAGATACCTTAGGCAACCGATATTTCTCATATAGCTTTTCTCATCCATTCCTTGCTCACTTTGTGCCTTACATAGTTTTGTTCCAGCGTCCATTGGTACTTGGATCGCATTGCAATTGCCCATGTACGCTTCTTCTAATATCCTCCTAGCGTATCGTTCTTTTCTTAATGTAATTCCGTTCTCATGTTGTTCAACCTCAATTCCAAGATAATATGTTATCCTTCCCAAGTCACTCATCTCAAATGTAGATGACATACTCCTCTTGAACTCCAGTATGTGATCAATGCTTGTTCCGAATACAAGAAGATCGTCTACATAGACTGCCACTAGAAGGATATGATCGCTCCTTTTTCTTTGGTACAATGCTGGTTCCTTCGAGCATTTTACAAAGTCTAATTCACCAAGTACTTGGTTTAGCTTTTCATTCCACGCCCTAGGAGTTTGTCTCAACCCATACAAAGCTTTGTTTAGCTTGTAAACTTTATTCTTCTTTCCTTTTATCTCAAACCCTCTGGTTGAGTCACATACACAACTTCTTTTAAATCTCCGTGAAGGAACGCGGTTTTGACATCTAAATGATGCACTTCCCATCCTCGAGAAGCTGCTAGCGCAAGTATAAGTCTAACGGTTTCAATTCCAGCCACGGGCGCGAAGACTTCATCAAAATCCACTCCATGTCTTTGTATATAACCTTTGGCCACGAGCCTAGCCTTATGTTTATTAATGCTCCCATTAGAATTGCGTATGATCTTGAAATCCCACTTCAAACCAATTTGTTTCACACCAATCGACAAGTCTTCCAAGTTCCATGTCCGATTTTTCTCTATGGAAGCAATCACGTCTTCGCAAGTATCTCTCCACACCTTTTCTTCTTTCGCTTCATTATAATCACAAGGCTCATCGTTTACTAGCATTAATACGCTCTCCCATTTAGCCTCTGCAAACAATACATAATCATCTAGATGTCTTGGTCTTCTCACCTCTCTTGTCGATCTCTACCACGCCGTTTTGTTGAGGCGAATAAGGAGTTGTTAAGTGTCGTGTGATTCCTGAAGTCTCAAAAAAACTTCAAAATTCCTTAGATAAGAACTCTCCACCTCTGTCTGTTCTGAATGTTTTTATAACCTTGCCAGTTTCTTGTTCTACTAGAGCTTTCAACCTTTTAAATTTCTCAAAAGCTTCCCCTTTATCTTTCAAGAGAATAGTCCACATATACCGAGAGTGATCATCGATTAGTACGAATATGTATTTGTTTTTCGCGGGTGTGGGAGGCGTAATTGGCCCGCATAGGTCGCCATGGATCAACTCGAGCACATGTGATGCGTGAAAGGTCGTTGCTTTTTGGAAAGCACCTCGTGCTTGCTTTCCAAGCAAGCAAGATTGACATGTTTCCTTTACAACATTCATTTTCGGCATGCCAATAACCAGATCGTGCCCCACCATTGTCTTCACAGCATTGACACCTAAGTGTCCAAGCCTCGCGTGCCATTTCTCTGCATCGCTATGCGCCATTTTTTGGAGACACTTTGTGTCGTCTCTCAAAAGACACACCTTGTACAGTCGGTCCTGAGATCTTTTAGCCTTGGCTATCAAGCGACCTTGTTTCTCGTGAAGAATAAGGTAATTGTTTCTCATCTGGACAACGCATCCTCCCTCAGTGGCCTGTCCTAAACTTATGATATTATTTTTGAGGTCAAGTATGTAGTAAACATCACTAAGCACTTTCTTTTCTTCGGTTTTATTGACAAAATGAATAAAACCTTTTCCTTTTATGTCAATTTGTGAGTCATCATCGAATCTTACTTTGCCAGCAATCGATTTGCCGATAGATATGAAATATCTTAAAGATCCGGTCATGTGATTACTCACCCCATTGTCTAAATACCACATGTTACCTTCGTTAGCACAAGTGTCAAAATCCTGTAGAGTAACATTCTTCTTGTTAAGATAGACGACTTCGTGTATCATCAGGTCTTCAGCCTCTTGTGTATCATCTTCTTTAATCTCACAAGCTTCTTGTAATTTAAGCAACATGTCTGGACAGTTAGACGCGTTGTGACCGTTCTTATCACAACGATATCAAAGTATATGGGATAAGTCTCTCTCGCCATTAGTTCTACCTCTACCTCTTCTTCTAGTAGAGAATCTATCGCCTCGTCCTCTGCTCCTAAAGTTCATGTTGGCGTCGCAATTGGTACCAAAGGTTCGAGTGTCGGAGTTTGCGAACATCAGCTTGGCTTGATGTTCGTGGGAGTCTTTATCATCATCAACTACCCTTTCTTCATAGGTTTTCATACTTCCAACAATACCTTCGAACGTTGCGGTTTTAAGATCTGAAACTTGCTCTAGAGATGCCACTACGTGTATATATTTCTTCCGTGGAAAACTCTTGAGAAACGTCTTTACTAGTTTAGATTCTTCTATGATTTCTCCAAGAGAAGCCGATTTTGATGAAATTTTGGACAATTTTCCGTGAAAATCGTCAATCTTATCCATGTCTTTCATGTGAAGTTTGTTAAATTCAGGCATCACTGTTTGCAGCCTGGCTTCTCGTACTCGATCTGCTTCCATGTATCGAGCCTTAATTGCCTCCGAAACCTTCTTCACAATTTCTAGCTCGCCTACTTGCAAGATCAATGCTTCCGGTATGGATTGGAATATTAGAGCGGTGGCCATATTATTCTTATCGTGGTCAACCCTTTCTGTTTCTAAGATATCCCATACCTTGTGAACCTTTAGTATGACCTTTATTCTTATTGTCCATACTGTATAGTTTGTCGGATTTAGCATGGGACAAGTAATAGAAGAAGATCCTCCTTCTTCGCCTTTTTCTGGTGGTATCGTCGCAGCTGAGGTGGTCGTGATATCTCCCATCACGATTTGCTTCTTGTGAACTCGATCAAAAGAAGAGAAGGCAACACTGATACCAAATAAAATCCTTAAAAGATTATTTCTTTGTGTATGTTTGTATGTGTGATCAACAAAGATAAAGAAAAAATGTCTTTATTAACTTTGAAACTCAACTCAAAACAAAGTTCTCTCAATCTCTCTCAAAACCTAAAGTCATAACTCGACATTTGTATTTATAGGTTTTAAGAATTTCTTAATCCAAAAACGAAAAGCTCTTATTAGATAACTCCTAATGAATAAAACTAAAACCATTTAATATCCATAACTCGCATTAGCATCAATCTAAATCTTCTTTGGTTTAGTCCGGTTCAAATTTATTCCAACACAAGTTACCTATATAAGATAACTACTAAGTTGTAGATTCATGTCTATCTAAACCAACTTGATAACGTGTATGTTCGAATTCCTACCAATTTATAAACGATTTGTAAGTTTTTTTTTATGAACTTTACTGTCAAGAAATATTGCAGCCAAAAATTGTACTCAATTTAAATAAATATTTGTTAGCATTCCAAGTCGTGTCTTTACCGTATCTTCACGCACATGTATTGCATCAGACAAAGTATGTGCTAGTACTGTCAAGAATCCTTCTTGATTCGGCAAACGAATTGTCCAACTTTCTAAATGATTTTTTTTTAATTATATTTGTCTGGCTAAAAAAGCAAGTTTCTTTTCTGATCATAATCATCATTAACTTTCACATATCTCACCTTTATATGAGTGATGCATGAACCCTAAACAACTTTGGATTAGCACATGGCCATCTCCATTACGTAGCTGGTATTTTGTTCAAGGAATAATGTAATTTCAAACCCAATTTAATTACTCGTAAACATATCACTTCAACCATGCATTTCTTAATATCAAATCTTCGATATGTTCAGAGATATCTCTCGTTATATAGAAGGAAAAATTTACTTTTATTTTATCTATGTTTTTTATCCACTTAATAGTACATCAACAAATGTCTTTATAATCACCTGTTACGACTACCATTTGGGAAAGTTTAGCAACGTACCAGAAAGCATGACGAAGTCATATCAAAAGAATATACTCTATAATTGTAATGAGAAACTCTAACTACATCCATATAACAATTTCATAGAGTTCTCTTTGAGGGTCAGTCCGATATTGTGTTCGTCATTGACTTTAATAAAACATATTAATGACTCCGCGAAAATTAGTCATCAGTCACCTAACAAACCAGTCATTTTTTTTTCACCGAACAAACCAGTCATTCATAGTCATTAATATCCCTACATAATAGTGTGACTATGGACCACAATAATTTATGTCGTCTATCACTTACATGTTTCATTGATAGGTTAGTTTGATAACTTTGCAAAACTAGATTGCGATATGAGCTAAGAGTTGACTACTAATATAATCATGCACTCATTGATGTCAAGTTATGATCAATTTGTTATGAACTACAACATGAATAATGCTAAAATGATGTTTTGAACTCCAAAAATTTGCTTGTAACAAGTTCTTTGTTCACATGAACATCAATTAAAAAAATAAAGTTTCCACTAAACCCAAGATCATATCTTTTAAATCAAAAATGACTTTCATACTTAGATACTCTGAAGGTTTATTAGAAAATAGTAAACTCTTACTCCCACTAGATCCTTAAAAACTATCTTATTATTTTACAAAAGCATTAGTCCATCTAACAAACAATTTGTTATGTACTTTGTTGTTGAATTCTCTAAAAATATTCATAGGACCCGGTAAATGAGTTATTATATAAATATAACCATGTAATCTAAATTCTTCAATAGCTCTTTCACTATGCTTAGTAATAGAGCGTTAGTTATTTTCTCGATAAACCACAAGCACATAACTTATAATATTTTAAATCAAATGAGTGTAGAAATCAAGCGCAATGGACTTTCCAAATGTCTCATTTACAGAATCCAAATTAAACAGCCAAAATCAATGATAGATTTCAGTCATAAGACCTAAAATCATTGTTCAAATGTAATAGGTAAACATACTCTTCCTTAGAACGTAAATCTAATTCTCTAATGAGACTAACATAAATTATTTATTACAATAAATTGAAAACTTGTTTCATTTAAATATAAAATTTTTCCAAATCCAAATACAGAGAAAATCAAATTCTTGTTCACAATAAATTTATCATGAAAACATTTAATTCGAAATCGAGCTTTATGAATAAAATGAAACATTAATGCAACTAATTCATCATCTCTTGCTTAGCTCCAATTGGTATGTCCATTTTATCATTTCTCCCTATCTCTACTAATTTAGGGGCCTGGAAAAGAAGATTCAAAACTCTTCTTTTTCTGCTCCTCCAAGTACTTCTTGCAGTTTCTCTTCAATTGCCTGGTACAATTACATTAATGACAATTGTCATAGCTAGAAGGAACAAACTTACATTAATGAAAATGTTCAGACATATCATGACTTTTAATCTAATCCGTCGTATCATATCCTTTTGTTACTACCATGTTTTTTCAACTTCTTACCCTTTTGCACCATCAAGAGATTTTGGTTTCCCTTTTTGATATTTGGCTGAGCAGTTTTAAGCATCCTATGCAACTCAATCAATGTTTTTTTCATGCTATTCATATTGTAGTTCATAAAAACTTGATCATAACTTGGTAACAATGATTGTAGGATTATATTAGTAGCCAACTTTGGGCTCATATGGCAATCGATTTTATCAAGTTATCCATATAACCTATCTTCCTTATGACATGTGGCCTAACTTGATTGTCATGTGACAACTTATATTCAATGAGAGACTTAACAATTTTATATCTCTCAATTCATGTTTGTTTCAAAAACATCGCTTTCATGATAGATACCGGTGACTCCTCTTTCTCATACTCCTTATCCAACTCTAAATTCATGGTAGCCAACGTAAGACAACAAGCATCAACAAATATCACTATTATGCTTATCACAAGTATTCTTCTCTACATGAGAAATATTTGGCTTAGGCTTTTCAGAAGCTCATTTTATAGGACATATTCTTTCTTTTCCTATTTGAGAAGGATTCTCAGGTTGCGATACCATTGAAGGAAATTCGATTCATTGAGCTTTTCCTTCTCAAAGAAAGATCCGAATGAACAGACATTGTGGAAGTTTCACATAACTATCAAGAAAGAACAAAAAAAGTTAAATTGATGTTTATGAATTTTAAGCTACCGTAACAATTAAGAATAATCTCATTAAACGGAAAATAATTTTTCTCTCATTGAGTGCAATGATCCAAGATCCATAAATTACCAAAATTAAAGTGAGATTGGCTCATCGATCAAATGCTATCTATTTAGGTAAGCAACCCCATTACTATTTATATCCAATATAACTCTTGGTTACGTTATGGTAATTTTTGGGATGGCTCTTGTGCCATTCCAGAAAGCAGAGTAAAGCGTTGCTTTATGGAAAGAGATTATAAGCTTTTTAATGAATACACTAGTGTTTACAAAGAGTTATATTATAGCATATAGAAGAAGATTAAGATAGAATATTCCTTAGATTTATCCAAAATATTTCGTAGATTTGGGCAGTTAATGACGATTTAGAATGTCGGAATGTTTCCTTAATTCTCGCTATTCTGCATCTATTATAAATATCTAGAAGGATAAAGGGAATATTACCTTTTTAATCGTTGATATGTCCCTTGGTCAGGAACCCGATCATGCCATATTCTCTGGTGTTGCTTCCCTTGGTATTGCTTCATTCTTTTCTTGATTCGTTGGTTCAGTTGTTGCTTCGAGCGTGGCTCCCTTGCTACCGGGGATTGTTTATTTTATTCCATCAGTTTTCCTCTTAAGGTATGACTCTGCTTGTTGAGTGATGACTTAAATTTGTCAATTATTTAATGAATAAATAATTCGCGGCTACTTTCGCTGGATCTCGGGTGGCTTCCTTGGTGATTTTTTTTGCATAATGGTGGATAAGAACATTAGGAATCCCCATGGTAGTTATTACTTGCATAGTAAATAACGTGTATATTTGACGTATCTTGCACACAATCTTCGCTGGGTCCCGCCACTATTAAATTCACTATCTTTATTGAGTGTCGCGAATGGCCTATTGCCTATTGCACACAATCTTCCCTTGGTATTGCTTCATTCTTTTCTTGATTCGTTGGTTCAGTTGTTGCTTCGAGCGTGGCTCCTTTGCTACCGGAGATTGTTTATTTTATCCCATCAGTTTTCCTCTTAAGGTATGACTTTGCTTGCTGAGTCATGGCTTAAATATGTCATTGATTTAATGAATAAATAATTCGCGGCTACTTTCGCTGGATCTCGGGTGGCTTCCTTGGTGACTTTGTTTGCATAATGGTGGATAAGAACGTTAGGAATCCCCATGGTAGTTATTACTTGTGTAGTAAATAACGTGTATATTTGACGTATCTTGCACACAATCTTCGCTGGATCCCGCAACTATTAAATTCACTATCTTTATTGAGTGTCGCGAATGGCCCATTGCCCTTTCCTTTCCGCTGCTATATATGTATCTATCTTCCCCTTCTTCATCTCCTTGCTTTCTGAAACAAATTTCTCCTACCTTCTTGCCTTCTTCCTTTCTCCATAGATGTCATCTTCCTATCTCTTTGCCGGTAAGCACCTGTTATTCTCTATTCGATTCTTTTCAAATCTCACTTTGGGTTTCATTGTTCATCCGCCTAATCATCCTTCTTGTTCCTGTGACCTTTCAGAAAATGTCAAAGCACATAATCCTGTAATCTTCCAACTAACACGGGAGAGCCAAGACGAGACGTATGGAGGACTGCAAATCTGACCACGAAGGCGGTTGGTGCATGGTGGAGTAAAATTCATCGGTGCACATGCCAGAAAGAGAAGTGAAGCCTTCATCTTCCTCTCGGAGGCATGGAACAACAGCGTCTTCGGGAGAGCCTACTTCTCTTCATGATTGGGCCTTGTCATGTCTGCGGGAAAAGGTGCTTCCTTGGGAGAGCGACATGCTTCTGCCATCTTGATGTCTCTTCCGTCTTTGCAATAGTTCAGGCGGACACGCTGAAGGTCAGGTTTTAAGCGTCTCTGTCATTTTGTCCTCAAATTGTATTCGTAGATCTTGATGACTTTTGTGTATGCGATTATGAAAAGAGGATGTCTCTCTGTTATCATATTGAGAGCAACAGGGTTCCCAACATGGGTGAGCCAAGCATGAGGGAAGGAACAAGCCAAGGAGAGCTTACTCGGAGGCAGCGCGTGGATCCAAGGCTGAGGGCGGTGGCCGAAGACAAAGGCAAGAAAGTGGCCATCCAAGGTCTTCATATGATGATGATGATTAGCTCTGGACTAGGGCGCAAAAGCACTACATGTATCCATATTGAGAAGTTCATGCTCCCAGTACAGTGTTTCCAAAACTCCTAGGGTATTATGTGGAAAAAACCTAGTCTGGTGAAGTGTCAATTATGTGTATGCCTTTAATCTTTGTATAGCCTTCCCTTTCCCTTAGGATTTTTGTACTCGTAGACTTAACTTCTGCTTTTGATTTAAAGTAATTTGGGCCTCGACCTTATTCTTTGAATGAATATTTTCTGATTCTTTACATCTCTACTCTTTTTTGAATACAATATGCAATTTTGGAGGAGTCATCTTTGACAAACTTCAAAATTATTAGTAGCTTCTCTGCCTTAGTTCATGAAAAAGGTAGAGAAGGAATTTAACTTTAAACGTAAAGTATAAATCAAATGGACATACTTTCCTTGGATTTGGCCTGACCCTGATAAGGATATGCTTGAATCCTTATAAGGATTTAAAGCTTTTGTTTGTCTTTTGTCCAAAGTTCGCCAAGGATATCCACGATAGTAACCATTTGTGTGGGTGGCTCAGCTTCCTTTGGCATTTAGTTAGGGTTAATTGAAAAATCGATGACTGTAACCCAACTGCAGATGTTGTGCTGTTGTACTTTAATGTTGTATTGTTGCGCGATTTTTTTTTGCAAACAAAAGAAAACGAAGCTTTAAAATTTATAAGTCTGTTTCCAAACAATCACACAATCCGCAAGTGAACGGATATGCTATTGTAGTACTTTGGGGTCGAACTACTAGGACCAAACCTTAGCTAGATAAGTTCAAACTTTCAGAATACACAAGCGTTCTTAAGCTAAGCGAGTAGGAAAAGGGGGGTTTTGGTTTTTGTGACTAAAGGAAAACAAATAAAGGAAACATAAGTAGACAAGGAAAATAAAGCATAAAGTAGAAACTTAAATAAATAAGCAAGTAAAGGCAATAAGATAAAGATGGATCTTGGGGTGATGGTTATAGGTTTGGGTTCAATCTAGAGGTGTAATAGACTTGGGTAAGGCTTTATTAGAGGATCAAAGCAATTCCTACACCAAGGATCCCTTTATAATCGATCAACCCACTCTCGTGACAGAGATCTATTCACCTATACACACTACAAGGCTCAACTCTCGTTTTTTTTTGCCTATCTAAGCATGTATGTGATAGTGAGTCTCAAGCTCTTTTAGCCATCTAGCACCTAGGTAACGTCCACTCTCATGGGCCCAAGTGAAAGAAATAGATCTAGTTCTCTCAGGCATTTCATCGAACACTTTCTAGGCGTCAATGTGCAAACAAATGATTTTGAAGAACTAAACTAGATCTAGTATGAATCTATGACAAGATCTAGCCTAATCATCCATCAAAACCATATATCTATCCCTAGCGTAGTCAATGATCCGATTTAGTAGCTAAGTAATGGTGTAACAAGAGAAATCAACAAGAACTCTCATGACTATGGAACCAATACTTGAACTAATACCACTCTCATGGCTAAAAATCATATTTGCAAGCTAACATATTTCACTCAACTCTCGTTTGCTGTGATCATTTAGCAAGTAACCATTAAGAATCATTCCACTTTGTCACCAAACACCCTAGATATCAACTCTCGTTGGCTAAGCTAAGTTTGACATACTTTAGGCTCTCCTAGACATTTCATCGAACATGTCTCGGGCGTGAAATGTATACATGTCAAGATATAGTTTTTATCATATATCTAGCATTCAGAACACCTAAACCATAGAGATCGAGGTCCTATCTATCACTAAACACCATTACCTAACCACAAATCATCTCAAATCAACCATCCCCAAGATCAATGAAAAGATTACTCACACATCACATAAGAGAAGAGAGAAAAGATGAGAAATATAAGCATGATTTAATAGATAAAAGATTTGAGATACAAGAGAGACTCTTGATCTAAAAGATCAAGAGAATCAACTTAGAACATAAACAAAAGTGTTAAAAAGAGAGGTTTTTAAGCTAAGGGAAAGTTATTGTTGTTCTTGGAAATAAGAGGTCTAATTATACTAAAGGAGGAAGAGAAGAAGCCCTAAAAAGGGTGTCTTTTGGATAAAGGCAACCAGCCATCGACCTCTGGAGACCAGCCATCGACCTCCGAGGTCCATGCTGTGTTGCCTTTAGTAGCAAGATTGTTGTTGCTGTAAAGGAGACCAGTCATCGACTATAGGTGACCAAGCATCGACCTCTAGGTCCATGGCTGGTTCCTTTTACAGTTTCTTGTGGTTTCTTGCTCCTCTTTGATGCCTTGTTATCCCCAATTCCTCGATAGCATTTAGCTCCTCTTTTCCTTGTTTTCTTAGCTTCAAATCCACCTTGAATCCATGTCTAGAGCCTCCATAGATCATCTCAAATTTGCACGTACAAATGCAAAGAAAAAGTATGCAAATGCAATATGTTCCCTAAACTAGACTCTAGACTCAAACTAATGCATCCTAAGAATTATATGCTATATATACAACCTAAAAGTGGATGCAACCAAGCTAAAATGCATCTAAATATGCATGAAAATATGTAGGCATCATGTATGGGAATGTGTTGGTATCTCAACAATGGGAAGTAGAGTTTTAATGTTAGATCATTCAAGGTTTGAGTTGGGTAACAACAGAAAGAGAAAATCAATAAAAAAAAAGAAAGAAAGAAAGAAAAGAAGAAGAAAAAACACTAGAGATTAGAAAATGATTATCTCTAACCTTAATAAATAAAAAGAAAAGTCTACATGCGGCGCCACTTGGTCTAAGAAAATAAATGCGAATCAAATGTTTGATAAGAAAGTGGTTCTAGAGAAAATAGAAAGAAGGTTACAAGCTAAGTACAAAATGAAAATGAATCTTTAGTTGTAAAAAATATCAAGAGAAAAATGAGCTTAAGTGAACAAAAGAACCACGGTTTCAAGGATCTTATTGGAAAACACAAAGGATAGTTAAGTAGACTTTTTGGGAGGGAATCATTAGAGGAAAGTAAGAACTTCAATGCATTAATTTTTTTGACTCCACCTCTCTTTTGCCTAATATCTTGCACTACATTTTGAGAGAAACCACATTGAAAATGAGTGAAATCGTCTCTGTAAACACTTCTTCTTATCATCAGACTTTTTCTTACCAAACCAAACGAATTAGATACTTTGCCATGAGTAAAGAACGCATATGAAAACTTAAATGATTGTTAATGAGATTGGTTGTGGTAGTGACTTGTGGATGCTTAGCCTAAGTACCTACAGATGGTTTTGTGATGAGTGTGGTGAAGTAGGAAGTGTTTTTTTTTATCCATGCATCATTATACTTGTGGTTAGGGCATTTAGCATAAGACATTTCTTTCTATTGCAACTTTGTATTCCCAATTTCAAACTTCTTTTCTGGGATTGTCCTTGTTTGATTGCCAGAGGAAAAGCAAAAGGCAAGTCCAGGGGAGTTAATGTGTGCAAAATTTAACGCATATTTAGCATCATTTTATTGTTTTGAATCGATGAAAGAGAACTTAAGAACACAAGACTTTAGATTAAGAATTGCTCTCTTATTGACTTATAAAATAACTCAAAACTAAGCCTTAAAACTCTCTTAATCACACGTTAAAGTCACACCTCAATTTTAACATGTATAAATACTAAAAACCAAAACCAAATACTAATTAAACAAGGAACTATTATATTTAGATATCTCCTAAATCAATCCTTATCTTTATCAACTAAACTTTCCTTTTTCCTATTACTTGCGATACAAGTTTCGTCTTTGAGCTCAGTCCAACATTCTCTCTCTTGAGCTCAAAGTCATCTTCTACAAATTTTCACGTGCCTATGAGATCCCTCATCTCCTCGAACTTAATTTTGCTGAGTGCTTTTGTCAGCCTTTTGTTCATTCCCCGGAATATGCTCAATTTCAATTAGCCCATTTTCAATGCATTCTCTTATGAAATGATACCTTGTATGAATATGTTTACTGCGCCCATGGAACACGAGATTCTTTGTAAGGTCAATCGCAAACTTATTACCGATCCAAACAACTACTTTGTTGCAAGACACTCCCATGATTTCGCCGAGCACATCTTGAATCCATATGGCTTGTCTGGCCGCTTTCGTACATGCCATAAACTCTGCCTCGCACGAAGATAAAGCTACAATATCCTACTTTTGAGAGCACCATAAAACAAGACCATCCCCAAGATAAAATATATGTCCTGTCGTGCTTCTCTGGTCATAAGGGTCCATGTTGTAGCTACTATCGCAATAACCAATTAGTCTTGTTACTTCAGGAGATGCTCGCTTGAACACTAAGACGAAACTTGTAGTACCTTGCAAATATGTGAGTCATTACTTCACTACTGCTCCATGTGACTCTCTTGGGCTCTGCATGTATCTACTAAGAACTCCCACACAAAAGACAAATTTGGTCTTGTATGAAGTAGATATCTTAAACATCCAATAGTTTTTCTAAAAACTGATGCATCAATCTTTCTCTCATCAATCTTTCTCTCATTCTCGGACTTCGCCAGCTTCAGCCCCGTATCCATCGAAACATGAGCAATATTACAACCTTTCATTCTTGTTTCTTCTAATATCCTTGTTGCACATCGTCTTTATCCAAGAGTTATCTCATCCTAACGTTGAGCAACCTCGATGCCCAAGTAGTAAGTCAACTTCTCGAATTTCAAAGACATATCCTTCTTAAAATCTTCAAGGTCTCTTTTTATTGTTCTTGTAACAAATAAGTCATCCACATAAACAACAATGACAAGAAGGTTACCACTCATAGATTTTCGATATACTCAAGGCTCCTTCAGACATCTGATGAATTTCAACTCCTGGAGAATATAATTCAGCATATGATTCCAAGGTATCAGAGGTTTTCTGAGTCCATACAGAGCTTTATTTAGCTTGTATACTTTGTCTTCTTGGCCCTTTACTACAACATCTTCTTGTTTCGAGACATAAATGGTTTCTTTCAAATCTCCATGGAGAAACGCCGTTTTTACGTCAAGATGATGAAGCTCCCATCTATACGTAGCCGAGAGATTAATAAGTATCCGAATAGTTTCTATTCGAGCTACCGGAGTAAAGACCTCTTCAAAGTCAATTCCATGACGTTGCACGTATCCCTGAGCAATGAGTCTATCCTTATATTTATTTATGCTACCATCAGAGTTTCGTTTAAGTTTAAACACCTACTTCAAGCCAATTGGCTTTTCTCCCATCAACAATTCTACTAGATTCCAAGACTCTAGTTTCGTGATTGAATGTATCTCATCCTCGCAAGCAAGCATTCCACTCTCCACGCTCTTTAGCTTCTTCAAAACTCCTCGGTTAATTATTTAACACCATCAAGAGCTCTTCTCCTTCAAGCTCGGCAAATAGAATGTAATCTTCAAGATATTTTGACTTAGAGATATGTCTCTAAGATCTTCGCGGCCAGTTCTGTTCAGGTGTCAAGTGTTTTGTAGTTCTGGTCGGTTCTACATTTTCTTCTTCATCATTCGTGACCGGCGGCGTCTCATCTCTATTATTACCGCCTGTGTTCTGTTCTTCGTTTTCGACCTGGTTATCTTCTTCAGTTTCAGGTAATTCTTCTTATCTTGTTTTGATACCGCGATTTCAGTAAGCACTAAACGTGATTCTGAAGTTTCCTGCTTCTACTTGATCCGTGCATGATGAGATCCAATCCCAGCTTTAGGTTTCATCAAAAACAACATCCCTACTCACAACGATCTTCTTGGTCATAGGATCAACAATTCTATAGGCCCTTGCCCCCGATTATATTCCCAAATGCACAAGAACACATGCTCTATCATCGAGCTTTCTTAAGTTGTGAGACTCTGTTTTTCGCATATCCTATGCAGCCGAAAGTTCTCAAGTGGCTAAGATTTAGAGTCTTCCCACGATAAAACTCATATGGGGTCTTGTCTTTAAGGGCTCTTGTCGTCACCCTGTTTAAGAGATATGTTGTGTGTCTCACCGCCTCACCCCATAATAAATTCGGGGTAAACATATGGTTCATCAAGCTTCTCGTCATTCCCATAAGGGTTCTATATTGCGTCTCTCAACTACTTCGTTCTGCTGTGGAATGTAAGGAGTTGTAAGATGCCTTCTTATTCCTGATTCGTTATAGAACATATTGAATTCTTGTGAAAGAAACTCTCCTCCTCGATCTGTTTTAAATGTTTGTATACTCTTTCTTGAATCTCCTTCGACCAAGCTCTTGAAGTTTTTAAACTTAGTGAATGCATCACTTTCATTAGTATCGTCCACATGTATCGGGAATTGTCGTCTATGAGAACGAAAGCATACTTGTTTTCTGATGCAGTGGTTGGTGTAATTGGTCAACAGAGGTCACCATGTATTAGCTCCAATACCTCACTTGGTCAATATGTCGTGGCTTACGGGAATGATTGTCTCGATTGCTTTCCAAGTAAGCAAGAGCCACAAATCTCCTCCTCGATGATGATATTCGGAATGCCCGTGACTAGTCCTTTTTGTATCATGCTTCTCATTGTTTCGATATTAACATGTCCAGGTCATGCATGCCACTTACTAGACTAACTTTTTGTGATAGAGAACAAGCACACAACCTCCTTTATTGACATCCGGAGTCTGTATAATCGATTTCTCGAGCGGATAGCTTTGGCTATAAGCTTGCATTCTTTATCGTTCATTATCAACTCATCTACCTGCATCCTCACATCACATCCTGCTCCAGTAGCCTGCCTGAAGCTTATAATGTTACTTTTCAAGGCAGGAATGAAGTACACATCCCTCATCATCCTTGGTTCTCCATTCCTGTCTAAGAACTCGATAATTCCTTTCCCTCTTATGTCTATGCGAGAATAATCGCCAAACCAAACCTTTTCGGTAACAGTTTCATCAGTGTGCAAAAAGTATCTCATGTCACCGCTCATATGATTTCTAGCCCCATTATCAAGATACCACATATTCTCTGAATCATTCATTTCGTATTTCTTCGGTATAATCATTTCTTCATTCAGGTTTACTTCTTCATGTACCATCAATTCTTCAGCATCTTGAGTGTCATCACGTGTATCCTCTTGTGCTTCGTGGAGCTTAAGAAGCCGATCTAGACAGTGAGAAGCAAAGTGACCGATTTTGTCACATCGGAAGCATGTAATCTTTGAAGGGTCTCGCCATGTATTACCCCTACCGCGACCCCTTCCTCTAAAAGAAGATCTCCCTCTTCCTTTTCCTCTATTTTCACAATACGAGTCATGGTGAGGTTGTGAACTTTGAGCCTCCATGCTTGAGTACATGAAATTACTTTGTTCCTCTTTGTCTTCATCTTCTTCAAAGATATGTTCTTCGTAAGCCTTTAATCGCTCAACTATATCCTCAAAGCTTGTGGTCTTTAGATCTAAAACTTGCTCCAAGGAAGCTACGATGTGTATGTATTTTTTCCGAGGGAGACTTTTGAAAAAAAATTTAAGCACCTTTGATTCCTCAATTTCCTCTCCGAGTGCCGCGAATTTGGAAGTGATTTCCGAGAGTCTACCAACGAAACCATCAATGGTTTTTGTGTCTTTCATTCTTAGCCGATCAAACTCAGACATTAGAGTTTGTAACCTTGCTCCCCTTACTCGCTCTTCTCCCATATGCCTTGTTCTGATGGCTTCCCATACTTGTTTGGCGGTATCAAGCTCACCGACCTGCAAGATAAGAGCTTCTGGTATGGACTCAAGGATAAAGGCTATGGTGACATCGTTCTTCTCTACATCGTCGTTTTTTGTGCTAAGAGCATCACGCACCTTATGCACTCGGAGAAGAGCTTTCATACGAATTGTCCAAACGGTATAATTTGTGCGATTTAACACCAAACACTTAAGAGAAGGACCTCCTCCTTCTTTTAGTTTTGCAACCGCAGCCGTGGCCGGTATCACCTCTCCCATGGCTGAAGCTCACACGGAAGAGAAAGCTCTGTTTCAAAACACAAGAGGAAACAAAGTCTTTGTTTCACAAATTCAAAACCAAAGGAAGATGATCGTCGATTAAAACAGATTATCGAAGGACACAGTGTTGATTAATCGATTATCTCCTTATGATCAAAATTGTTTGATCACGATAGTACCGAGCTGATTTTTGGCTCTGATACCAATTATTGTTTTGAACCGATGAAAGAAAACTTAATAACACAAGACTTTAGATTAAGAATTGCTCTCTTATTGACTTAGAAAATAACTCAAAACTAAGCCTTAAAACCCTCTTAATCACACGTTAAAATCACACCTCAACTTTAACATGTATAAATACTAAAAACCAAAACCAAATCCTAATTAAACAAGGAACTATAAGATTTAGATATCTCCTAAATCAATCCTTATCTTTATATACTGAACATTCCTTTTTCCTGTTGCTTGCGATCCAAGTTTCGTCTTTGAGCTCACTCCAACACATTTAGTATTTGTTTTACTAGCATTTAAGTTATATATAATCCATTTAAGTGTTAGAATTCATATAGTTTTTAATATGAGTCTAGTTTAGTATTATTTGCATTTTGCATGCATTTCTTTTCATTTCGTAGGAATGGATCTTTATAAGAAAGAGAGAACTTTGGAACTTGATTTTTGATGCAAATGAGGTGAAGAACAAGCATTAATCAATTCAAAATGAAGGAGATTAATGGAAGCAAGAGGGAAGCACATGAGCCATCAAGGGAGCAAACAATAAGCCAAAATCTTCCTGATGCAGCTCACTATCTGTCAAGGGATCGATAGTGGCATGCACGGGACCGATAATGAGCAACTTTAGATAGTTATCGGACCCATACATGACACTATCGGTCCCATGCGGAGGACCGATAGTGGCATGTGTGGCAGCAGTTTTTAATTTTAGTGCACCCTTCTCTTTCTCCTTCCCTACAAATACCCTCTCTTAGTCTCCAAGAACACTTATGCTACCTAAGCAATAATTTTTAGGTTGTTCTAGAATTTTTAAAGTTTGATTTAAAGATTTGTAATTACTTTGTGCTTGGATCTCTTTAAATCATTTATGCATTTCCCTTATCTTTAATTCATTGTTCTTCTTTGTTCTTCATCTCTTTTATAGTTTTCCAAGTTTCTTCCTTTCTTACAAAGATTGGATTTTTCTTAAATTTAATTTTGTCTCTTTACATTGAATCTTCTTTCCTCATCTCTTCTAACCTTCTTTTAACTTTAAGCATGGATATTCAAGAAGCTTGTGACACTTCTTGGTTTTCCATGGGTTTCAGTGAGTAGAACACATTGTATTTTGGATTGGTAGATTAGGGATTGAATAGGTTGTTAGATAATGATGTCTAAAGATAAATAAGACTTAGATCTATATGGTTTAGGTGTTCTTAATGCTAGAGCTAGGATAAAAAAAACTAGATCTTGATATGTACGCATTTCACGCCCAAGAGATGTTCGGTGATATGCCTAGGAGACCCTACAACATGCTAAACTTAGAATATCCAATGAGAGTTGATTGCTAGGGAGTTTAATGACTATATAGACTAATTCTTAATGATTCCTAATTGATTTATCAGTTGAAAAAAGCGAGAGTTGAGTGAATGTAATCAATATGAGAATGGCCTATTGTCATGAGAGTGAATTAGACTAGTAAATGATTCCATGGTTGTAAGACTTGTACTTTTTATTGCCTTCTTTGTTGTTAGTTATCGACTTGATTACCCCTTCTTAAATGCTAATCCAAGTCCCACTTCTCCATCATTTCAATTCTTGTTTAGTGTTGCGTCTTCTTTACTATCCTTGTGTCGCCACTTCATCCATCTTCTTATTCGCTTAGCTTAAGAAATATTGTATATTCTTATTGCTTGAATCTCTAGTTCTGTGTGGTTCCACACTTAAGTACTACAATCGAAATAGTCTTGCACTTGCGGCTTAGTGAGGATTGTTATGTGATTAAGTTTATAAATTTAAAACTCGAAGAAGTTAATCACTAGCGAAACCTAACCTCATTAATATCATGCATCTAAGGGTAAGCAATTATCACTTTGTAGGGAGAGGCGCAGTCGATCACAAAGAACTTGGTAGATTGGCTTAGTCCAATAGCATAGACCATGAGCGTGATCTAGCCCATAGTCTTCTCGATCTCACCATTGTATCCGACCAGGGAAACAATCTTCTTAAGCAGCGTGCCTTCCTCTGGTTGTAGGCGGGAGAGCATCCCTGCTAACAATATGTTTGCGGAGTTGCCATCGTATTCAAGGATTCTCTTCATCTGAGTGTTACTGATGGCTAGGGTGATGACTAACGCTTCATGATGAAGAGTATGTCGGCTTGCCCATCTAGGGGTAGGGAAGCTCAAATCTTCTTCGTCAGTCTCTAGGTTACCATCTTGATGGGTTTCTCGAGATATGCTTCATGTGACAAGGGTCTTGGTTGAGCAAGAGATTTCTTCTATGGGGGAACCTCCGATGATGGTGTGAATGGTTCTGCTGTCTTCTAAGGCTCAGTTGAATCCGCTCATTTTCATGTAGTTTGTTCGAGTAGCACCTTCCTTCTAGCGCCAATCTGTTATGGTAATTTTTGGGGCGGCTCTTCTGCCACTACAAAATGTTGAGTAGAGAATAAGAAAGACTATAAAAGAGGTGTAAAGCATTGTTGTGTTGATAAAGTGTTTAAGCCTTTGAATGAATACATCAGGGTTAACACAGAGTTATATTTATAGCATATCGGGGATTATGAAGGTCGAATATCTCTTGGTTTTACCCTAGATATTTTGTAGATTTGTGCAGTTAATGAGGATTTAGAATGTAGGAATGTTTCCTTTATTCTCGCTGACGATGGCTAGGTTCGTCTAAATTTACAAATTCTAAAACCTAAGCCCACTCACAATCCCACAAGAGAACGGGGTCGAGTTGTAGTACTTAAGGTATCGTCAAAAGATTTAGAGGAATATCTAGAAGAACCTAAATAAAGGGAATACACAAAATATCTGAGTCTAGGGGGTCGATTTAGATGGGGATTGTCACGGGTCTCCCCTAAATGTAGCGATCAACAAGGCCAAACATAATTGAAAAGCATAAAAAAGCAATAATTAAGCAAGCAATAAATAAAAACAAGAAATGAGTGAACTTGGATGCAAAAAATGAAAAAGATTAGATCTTTCGATAATAGCAATGGATTCGGGGTCGATCTAGAGATGTAATGAACTTCGCTAAGGCTTTATTAGAGTATTGAAGCTATTCCTAGGTAAATGATCCCTCTTTAATCGATCTACCCAATCTCATAGCGAAGATTTATTCACCAATACACATTACAAGGCTCAATTCTTGTTTGTTGACTATCTAAACATGTAATTGATAGTATTCCTCAAGCTCTTATTGTCATCTAGCACCTAGGTAACATCCACTCTCATGGGCCTAAGTGAAAGACATA
>OVAN01002659.1:0-32426 GCA_900406275.1 Anastatica hierochuntica
CTATAATAAGTAGTATGTCTATATTTTTGTTTCATAGAAAAGCATTCGTTTCAAAAAATTCGAATCATGATTTACTCAGAAAAATATCTACATTTTTTGTATATTTAAAATTTTTATTGAATATTTTATATAGAAAATATANAATATTTTATATAGAAAATATAAAAAAAAATAAGAAGGGGTAAAGTGAGGAGAGAGAAAAAAAGAGAAAAAAAGAAAAAAAATCATACCCACGCTCCTCCAAGGAGAAAGTGGGAAAAAAGTGGAAAAAATAGCATTGAAAACTAAATAATGAAATTGTTAGGTTAGTTTCTTAAATAAAAAATATTTTTTGAATATTTGGCTAATTAGCCTTTTATATAATTGCATAAAAGTTCCAATATACCTAAATTAAATGTAACAAAAATAAATTTATTTTCTGACAACATATAAATATATGAAATAACTTATATATAGTGGTTTAGTGATTGAAAGATTAATCATGACTCATGATAGTAGAAGGACAACAACCTGAGTTATCACATTGCTTTCGATTATAACTAGGTGGTGCCCGCGAATTCGCGAATGTAAGTAGGATGAAAAAAATATTTGAATCTGAAGAATCTAAGCAAATCCGATCCAAAAATGATTCGGAATATAAACCGAAATCGATAATATATTTGTATGAATGCAAAACTTCAACAAATGAAAAACCTAAACCGATACCGGCACAATTCGAAATATTCCGAGTATCAAAAAATACCTAACTTACTAATACTTAAATATATTAGTTATTTTAGTTATTGTATCTAAAATATTTAAAATACCCGAAAATATCTTGATTATCCAAAAAATTGGATTGTTGAGATTTTAGATATATTATAATTTTTTCTAAATAATTTAAATGGGTATCATACCTGCAAAGATAAGAATCGTATAGAACTTAAACATCTAGCCCCGAAAACTCGTAACCCGAATAACCCAACTGAACTCGAACGGATACTTGAATGTTCGTTCGAACGTCCACCCTCAAATAAAAGTATTATACGAAGGATTTAACTATAATGTGATATTTTTATGTTTACTAATCATATTAAAATATATAATATTTATTTTATATTTTCATTTATAATAATTGAAATGTGATTTCATTGTTATATATTTCTAATATATTAAATTAAAAATTAAAAATTGTTCAGCTGCTTGGTTAGCAATTAATTAATAACTAAGACGTTTTCTAAATTAAAGACCATTGTAAGGTCTCCATCAAATATACAAAATGCTTTTAAAATGTAGAATGTAAAGATTTGTTATTTTACTCAGTTTCTTCTCAAATTATTTATACTTTAATTATCTTGTAAAAGTTAAAAACTCGATTTTGTACATCAAACATTTAGTACACAAGTAATAAAATCGATATTAACATGAAAAAATCAAAATTTCTATAAAAATATCGATAATTTAATGTAGAGCATGTAAGATTTAATTTTTTGTAAATATGGTGAGATATATGTTTTCGAGTATTATTTTACTTTCCATGTAAGAATCAATATGAATTAATGTATACATAAAACAAATTGTATACGATATATAATGGATCTAGAAAAAAATCGATATGAATTAATATATTTATTGCTTTTAAACAAGAAATACTTTTTCCATTATATATATATATACATATATATATATATATATTCATTGTATATGGAAAATGGAAAATTCTACGATTCCATAAAATAATTTTTTGATCATTGTAAATGGAAAATTTCATGTTTCTATTCATTTTTAATACTAAATATTAATATTTTATGATCTATTATTTTAAAAATGATATAAGATGATTTTGATACAAAATATTTTATAATTCGAAATATGTGCTATATATATATATTTTATTTTTAAATATAAATCAGTATAATATGATCATGCATCTACCTAATTAATTTACTCAATCATCTCAACTAACATTATTTTATAAATAGGTTATAGTTAAGTGAACTAATTAAAATCATTCTCTTATTAATTGACTCAAAAACATGTTAAGGGGACCGTTGCATGTCGAGAGAACCGTTGCATGTATTTTATGACCCTGAAATAAATTATATTAAAATTAAAATTATGAATAATAAATAATATATGTACAACAAAGACCATGTGGTATAATAATAACACAATTTATGTTTGAACGATTTTTAATAACCTAATAAATATATAACTCGTCGCTCAAATCTTACTCATATATAATTTTAGTATACAACTTTAGTGTACAACAGAATATTAAATTTATCATGTGTATGCAAGTAAGTATATTAACATGCGTGAAACATTATATTGCTTTGTTAGAAAGATTTATATACAAAATATAGACATTTAAATATACTATCTGCTAAAATAGCTTCGAGAGTTTCACCAGCTGAAAAAAATTTGACGCCAAACACGAAGTAATTTCACGTTTATGCTCTAATTACTACATATAAATGGTTTAAGATCATTGATTAAATCATTTTTAGTAATGACATCGGGTAATATTTTTTTTACTTGGTAGAGGATAAGTTCGATTTTACGTTTTTCATATGTTACAACCACCCATATTTATACATTTCAATAATCTTGAAAGCTAAGACATTTTAATAATTATTTCCAAAGCTATCCTAATGATTAATTGCTCTTTTCCATGTTTGTTAATCGGATTTATAGGGAATGTCCTTAAACGTTTAAAGTTGAATGGTTTGTAATTATGAGTTAATAGGGGCAATGATTTTTTTTCCTATTCAAGTTAATAAATTTGTACTTAAAAAAGAAAAATACTTGGCAATAATAATAAATTTGTTAAAGTTAATGGAGGCAATGATTTTTTTCATATTCAAGTTAATAAATTCGTACTTAAGAAGAAAAGTTAACAAGGCAATTCATAATTTCGTTTTTATAGAAGAAAAATTATTTATTTTCTTAAAAATATATAACGTTATACACTAATATACTTTTGAGATTTTATTAAAAATGTATGTTTATGTTAGGTAAGTGTATGTTTAAAATATGTGAAAATATAAGAATATTCAATAAAATGGTGTATGTGATTTAAATTAAAAATAATACTTAAACTCACATATCTATAATGTACATAACAATTTTCAGATTTATAATGTATATATTTTTCAAATATATGATAATTTAAAGATGGTGATCATATTTGTATATTTTTCATCTTAAAAACTTGATAATTCAAAGATGGTGCTCAAATTTATATATTTTTATTTCATGATAATCTAATTTCTACAATTATTAAAATGTGATAATTTAGACCTATATATTATATGATAACCTAATAAAACCAAAAAAAAATTAAATTTTAAAATTTTACATAACAGTTTCCGAATTATAATGCAGATTCTTTTTTACTTAGAAAATATATATTTTTTAGGTAAATTTTAAATACATATTTGATTGTATAATTCAAATGTATATTATATGATAATCTCGAAATTTACATATAAATAGAATAATCTAATGTTTGNGAATTGTTGATTTAAGAAGAATGTTTGGCAAGTAAGTTTAAGTAGCTCATGGTTTATTTGCCTATTTAGAGATGTATTAAATAAATCAAAATTAAATTAAAAATTCAAATCTTTCAACCAATCAAATTATAAGATTAATGTTGAAAGCTCTTATATGATTGACACATAAGCAAATTTCACTTAAGTGTACTTTGATTTAATATATAGGAGGATTGGCTAGTCCAAAGATTTTTCATATATATATTTGATTGGATTAAAAAGATGCATAGACTATTGTGTTTACCTTTGTGTAAACATGTAATTTAATTAGAATGAAGTATTGATCCGATAGTAAAAACTTCTCGAATTGAAATGGGAATTCTAGATTCATGCTGTGTTGGAAGAGATTGGCTCGCCAAAGACGAATATCTTACCTGATCTGATTCCATCCTAGAGAATTAAAAGTCCTGAACTCCTAGTGAACAAAAAAAAACATGTAATTTAATTTAGAGAAATTAGGTCATATAAACAAAAAAATCATTATTTAAGAAGTTAGTTTAAAAAACTAAAAACTAACTTCTTTTTAAACTAACTTCTTAAAAATCATTTTTTTAAAACTAACTTTTTTTAATGACAAAAAAGAAGTTAGTTTAAAAAAAAGCTATTCTCTCTCCTCAACTAAATTTACAAAAACAACCTCCTTCTCTAATGTCTTTTACTCTCTAATGTCTCTCCTCAACTAAATCATTTTTAATGTCTTTTTTTCCCTTCTTTTTTTCTCTCATTCTCTTCATTCCACAAAAACTCCAATAATATATTTTGGTTATTTTGCTTATAAATAATTGATTAACGCAAATTTCAATGATACAAAAAATTATACATTTTTATAGAAATTTAGTATAATTTGAATTTTTAAAATTGTATTTTTATTTTAAATGTTACTGGTAGAGTTGTTACATGTGTAAATTTTACTTATTTTCTTATACTTATTTTTCCATATCATTTGAACTTAATTGTTATAGTTTACAGTATGATGTAATAGTGGTTTTGTCACATTTCTTTACATATATACAAGTTTATTTTTTTCTCCTCTTTTTGAAACTTGTTGTGACGGGTAATAATGTTTCTATTAAAATAGAAATACTATTTTTATAGAACATCTAACTATGAAACCATGTTATCATGACACCTTTTTAGAAGATCTTACTAGGATTTTAGAGTTTGAGGTTGACGTTTCAGGGTTAAAGGTTTGGGGTTAAAGGTTTATGGTCTAGGTCTAAAGTTTCATGTTTAATGTTTATAATTTATGAATTTTTATTAGCGTTTAGGGTTTAATGTTTAAGGTTTAGGATCTAGGTCTAAGAACTAGGGTTTATTGTTTAATATTTAGGGCTTAGGGTTTAGAATGGTTTATCGATAGAATTTTTGTAGAGTCGAATGTTGAAAGTGGCATTCCATGTAGTTCACCCAAAAAGTACGTATAGATATATAGTATTTATATTCACATGATGTTTAATGTTGTTAGAATTCAATATTCGTTGAATACATGTATAGTATTTCTACAATTATTTTTGGTTTTAGTGCACCCCACATAATTACATCTTCATGTAAGGGTTCATGCCTACAAACCCTAATTTTCTATTCAATTGATATTTTATGTTGTTAAATTTCAATATCCATAAATAGAACGTTTACATAAATAATAATATTATTTTAACAACATACATTGTTCTTATACTATTTAAAAATATATATAGGTCTTGTTCAGCAGTTTATCAATAGCGCCACCCATAAGGAACCAAAAAATCCTTCTCATTTGCGGCCTCTGTTTTTGAGTTGGTGATGCGTTTTGCCGTAGCGCTTCCGTGCGAATAATTCCAGAGACGTCCAAAATTTTAGCGATTCCAAAAACTGTAGTAACGGTAACCTAACATCCACCAATGTGTATATACGGAATCAATGTTGGTCACCAACGTCTCTAAATTTAACCTTATATTAAGATTCACGATTAAATAATTCAACCCTTTTAATTTATTAATCTCACTATTGTTAATTCACATCAATATAATTATTTTATCGGATTATAAATTCAATTATTTCATCAAATAATAAATTCAATTTTTACATTTAGTTTTATATTAGAAGCACATAAACATAGAAATAGATGAAAACGGACATCAATGTTGATTAGGGTTTAGGGTTTAACTGTTAGGGTTTAAGGTTTAGGGCTTAGGGTTTAAGGCTTAGGGTTTAGGGTTTAATTATTAGGGTTCAGGGTTTAAGGTTTAATGATTAGGGTTTAGGGTTTAGCTATTAGGGTTTAAAGTTTAGGAATTATGGTTTAGGGTTTAACGTTTAGGGTTTCTTTTAGTCTAGGGGTATAATAGTCTTTTTCATTAAAAAGGGAGGTTTAAAAATAAAATTTTTTCAAACAGGGGTATTTTTGAAAAACAGACAATACAAAGGTGTATTTTTGTAAGTCTCCCATTAATATATGGGGAATTATGTGAGAGAAATATAATTTATATTAAAAAAAGAAAAAAACGCTACACGCGCTAACAAAGAGTGAGTTGGAAAAATTATGTAAAAATAACATTGTTATTTAATGGGAGACTTACAAAAATACACCTTTGTATTGTCTGTTTTTCAAAAATACCCCTGCTTGAAAATTTTTTATTTTTGCACCTCAATTTTTAATGAAAAAGACCATTATACCCCTAGACTAAAAGAAACCCTAAACGTTAAACCCTAAATCCTAAACCATAATTCATAAACTTTAAACCCTAATAGCTAAACCCTAATCACTAAACCTTAAACCCTAAACCCTAATATTTGAGGTTTATATTTGAGAACTATTAAAAGACAAGTGTAAATGTAAAATTTCTTTTCCTTTTAAATGTATTTCTGTAAATTAACCTTATTTAATTGTTGAAGTAGTTAGGTTATTTACTTAATTAATCTTTTTTTTGGTCAATCCTCTGATTCACCTTTTAATTTATAGAGGAACTTGTCCCTCAAAAGATAATTTTTACTTTTTCAAAAAACGTATATCAAAACCCAACCAAGCGTGCGCATAGCCCGATTGCGAGTGGAAACAAACTCCCATTATGGTTCAAAGTTAAGAGATGAGTCCCACAATCTATATAATGGTCTTTTTTTGTTGTTAAAAGAAAACCATTATAAATACTTTAAATAACAAGATTTTCTATATTTTTAGATTATTATGGTGTTTCATCCCATGTTTTATCCCGGGATATATATTCAAGAGGGTTCCAATATTTAGAATTTGTAACATTTTAAAGACCTTAAGAAAAATAATATATTACATTTTTATTATTTTTTAATTTCTTTTTTTTTAATATTAGTACAAGACAGAATGTTTTAAAAAAAAATTATTCGTACGACAGTAGCCAGCGTAGAGGTATAGAACCAACAGTATATTCTAGACGTGGTTCAAAAATTTCCATAGAATTATTCTGACAATGGAATCCACATGGTACTCTTTGAGAGGCAAAACAAGACAAATATCATTGTTGGTCGATATATAAACACGTTGCAAAAGAAGTACATGCTTACATGGAAAAAAAATGTTACAAAAGAAAGTGTACAATATAAGCTCTCTAAATTAATACTCGATAAATTAGTATTTCTATAAATTAATAATTTTTAGTCTAAATTGATTTTTTTAGTAAAATAATCTTTCGATAAATTGATAACTCTTTAAATTAATAAAATTTTCCGTCCCAGCAATATTAATTTATAAAGATTTAACCATATAAAGAAGAATGAATTAGTGTCATATTCAAAAGAAAAATATTAATTAACTGTGTAACCTAACAATTTTATTAATTTAAAAATTATGTTAGTTGTCCTAAAAACAATTATGTTATTTTTTTTCACTTTTTCTCCACTTTCTCCTCTCACTTTACCCCATATATTGTTTACCATCGTTTTTCACATTAGAAAAAATTTAAATAATACTTCTAAATACACAAAAATATTATTTTTTTCTCGAATAAGTCATTTTGAAATTTTTTAAAAATATTTATATTTTTGAAATAGTATCGGACATCATATTTCTTAATATAGTATTACTATTTTAACTACTAACAAAATTATTTAAGTAATACAATATCAAAATACTAATAATAACAAAATTTTGAAACCATGTTATAATCTAAAAAGCAAAAAAGATGCTTGGTCGATACATAAAACTTCAATAAGCAAAACATTAGATAAATATTATCTCGATAGGTATATAAATTCTAAAATCATCAAATACAATTAAATATTAATTATCATTCTAAAACAGAGATATATATATATATATATATATATAAAACAGATATATATATATATATATATATATAAACCGCTATTACATCAAATTTTAATGTATATTATAAACTAAAAAGATGAAAGATAATATGTCATATAATGTAAAACAAAAATATAGAAATATTATTTTTATAAAAGTTCTATTTCTATTTATGTGGGTATGTATTTACAATATGAAACAAAATTGGAAAATTATATTTATAATCCCTTGAAATAACTCTATCGGTGTGAATTAACAACAATTGGTGAATAAATTATATCAAGTTGAATTATTTAATTATGATTCATAATATAAGGCTTATCGATTATAGTGGCTTGAATTAACTATTTGAGGTGCAATATGAGTAGAAGAGATAACATAAAAATTTAATTCAAAGAGGGTTTAAATTAAAAAGTCAGTAGTAACATATCACTGAGAGTGATTGTAACTACTGAAAAATTAAATTGGGACGAGTATCTAAGGAGAGGAAAGAAAGGATACACATAAATTGAAAAATACTAGGACTGTGCAAAATATGATTATTATTTATCTATACGATAAGAATAAAAATCACATTCAGAAAATTCTTTCGCAATTTAGTTAACTATACAATTCATTTTATTAAATGGTTCATTCATGATTCTACACCGGGACGTATGACGATCGATTTCTCGCAGATGCAGATTAACGGAGGCAGTCTTATAGGAAATCACCAACGTGATGCACACATAACCGTTCATCTTGATGACGGGATTCAACAGATGGAGCGGAAAGATTTATCCGGTGAAGAATTGTCCTTGTAGTTGTTTCTCATAATTTATAATAAAAATAGTAATTCAGACGATTAAAAAAAATACATTTTAAAATGTTACTTCATAACCATTTTTCTAAATATATACATTAGTTTTTTCTCAAGCTTTTCAACTTCATTTTAATTCATAGTCTAATAGCTTAAGTAAATCTGATAAAACACCAGAGTGAATCCTGAACTTCAATACCAGAAGCACCTGAGTATAACCCGATTTGAAACGAATCCAAACCGAAATATTAGTACCCGAATGGGACCTAAATCTCTAATCTCGAAAACCTGAAGGTTGAATAAATTCGAATGAACCGGAATGGATACTCGAACGCCCATCCTCACATTTTCATGTAATTAATGTCAAGTAAAAGGAGAGATGAAAAACATGAAAGATGTGTATTCTTATGTATTTGTTTAAAGAATAATATATCACGTGTATTAATGGTTTATTTTGATTGGTCTAATAATTTTAATTTTTTGATAATGTGACTATTTTTTATGACACAAAAAATTTAGATGTCAACACAATGAGAGACATTTGTGTAAGAGTACGAGAAAGAATAATGAAAAAATGTGGTCGAACTTTCGAGAGAAAAATTCCATGTAGCTAGGATTCAATCTTCCCCTTGTTGCAGATTAAAATCCTCTATATCCAGCTATTTTCCTTTTCGATCTCTCAAATTCAACACCCTTTTACTTCAATTTCAAGATTTGTTTTGGTGAATAAATGGATAGAGAGCTTTGGAGATCTCTACAACAACTAAACCTTGGGTCCGAACTAGCGCCTCTCCGTCTATCTCTGAATGCTCGAAGGCAAAGTGAAGAAAACAATCGTCTAAGCCTGCTAGTCAGGGTTCTTAATCAAAAGAGTCTCTTTCTAGGTTCATGTGCATAACATACCAACAGACCACCAAAATGTGCAAATGCTCGAAGAAATCGGTGGTGTTTTGGGAACAGTTGAAATTGTTAGATTCCAAGAACCAAAAATGATTCTCCAGGTGAAATATGGATAAAGATACATATGACAGCTGAGTCAAAAGTGATGTTCGTGAAATATATAGACTTTACGAATGGGGAAGAACCAGTCAAGATCATATTCACCTTTAAGAAACCGAGGAAGTTTTGTTTTACTTGTGGATCTCTGGTCCATGAATTCACACAGTGTCAAGGAGGAGGTCTCCAACCAGTGTTTTCTCTTCTTCCTTCAAACCAGGATGATGGAAATGACTCTCAGTTCAATGTAGAAATCATACCTCAGATGCTTGATGAACATATGGAGCAAACTAATTCTTGGAGGCAAGCACAAGAAGATGAAATAATGGGAAAGAACACACTTGGAGAGGACACTGACATAATGAAGGCACAACATGGATGTCGGTAACCAAGCCATCTCCTATCATTGTGTCTCCCATCACAATCAAGGAAGTGGGCTCATCATCAAAAGTTAACATAAATCCGAAGAGGAAAATTGGGATTATTGCATAAGAATGTCTCACAGCAACAAGCAAACAGAAACTATTTCGAGAGTTTGGGGAAACACATCTGGTTTAACCAACTCAAAATCCGGATCTAACAACGAACATTTCCTTTCATGACAAAGGTTTTCAAGAACTACACATGAAGAAGGGAAGATGGCTACCTTGAAACCACCCCCAGCAGGATGAAGCTTATGAACTAGAACTGTCAAGGGATAAGGAGCATCCTAATAGAAAATATCCTAAAGGATATTAGAAGAAAGCATAAACCATACATTATGATCCTTTCAAATACCAAGAATAGTGATCAGCATGTAAGGCAAGTTACAGCTAGATTAAGATATAGCCACTCTTTTGTATGTAATCCAAATGGGTTAAGTTGCGGTTCTGCTATATTTTGGGATGAAGGGTTCTCCTAATCACAGTCTCTCCCCCATCAATGTATAATATGTATATATCAATTGATGACAATGGTATTTTGTATTTTATGACCTATATCTATGGACATCCCAACAAAAAGCTTAGAAACAAGAAGTGGAGGCAACTTATAGACATAGAACAATAAGGAATTTATGATGGTAGGCCTCAGCTTTTCTTTGGTGATTTTAATGATATTATGAGTGATGCAGGAAAACTTGGAGGCCCAAAGAGAGAAAGTCATACCTTTAGATGTTTCAACTCTCTCCTCAATACTTTAGGCTTGCAGGATCTGAAACTAGTAGGGAGAAAATATACATGGACATGTAAAAGAAGATCTCATACCATTAAATAAAGGATTGATAGAGCTTTAGCTAATTTAGCATGGATAGAAGTTTTCCCCGAGCTTTTTGTGCAATTGTTGAAATGAAACGGGTCTGACCATAGACTCCAATTACTACACACGAAATATGGTAGTTGGAAAGGCAAGAAGCTTTTTAGATATGATAATAGGTGGAGGCAAAATCTAGAAGCAAGGAAAGTAGTAGAAAGATCTTGAAATAATATGAATCATGTATTATCACCAGACAACCTGCATAGTCTTTTAAAGCAATGCAGACATGGTCTATCACAATGGAAAAAGTCAGCAAATCTCAATGCCAGAAAAAACATTGAGGAAGTGAAAGCTCAACTACATACAACCCATGATCCATCCTCTCATGATATGACATATATAGAATCACTAAAATCTAAACTTTGTCTTGAATTCAGGAGAGAAGGGGAATTTTGGACAGGAAGAAGCAGAGCACTATGGCATAAGGAAGGGGAAAAACACTAGATATTTCCACACCTTAACAAAGAAAGAAGAGCTTTAAACTGCATTATTTCCATAAGGGATGATCAAGGGGTTACATGGACCAGGGAGAAAGATATTCAGAGAGTTATAGAAGCTTATTTTCAACAGATATACACAACTTTTTATTTCTCTTGCAAATTATCAACAACTTGGACAATAACCATCAAAGGTTACCCCTGAAGTTAATAAAAGAATTACCAAGCCTGTATATGAGAAGGAGATATTCCATGCCTTGCAAATAATGAATCAAGACAAAGATGCTGGTCTGGATGGTTTGAATGTTGGTTTTTATCAGCATAACTGAAGCATAATAAAGGAAGGCCAAAAACTATGTCATCCATTTCTTCAACACAGGTTATATTCACCCTGAATTTAATCATACACACATCTGTTTATTACCTAAGATAGAAAATCCTTTGGACGTTAAAGATTATCGCCCAATAAGCCTTTGCAATGTTATTTACAAGCTGATTACTAAAATTCTAGCAGAAAGGCTGAAGTTATGTTTGCATGAGATAGTTTCAGAGACCCAGTCTGCTTTCATCCCTGGTAGATATATAACAGACAATGTCTTAATAATGCATGAACTTCTTCATAGTTTATGCACAAGGGATAGGAAATATAAATTTTTAGCTTCGAAGCTAGACATAGCAAAGGCTTTCGACAAGTTGGAATGAGATTTCATTGAGTTTATGCTCAAATCATTAAGATTTGCAGACGTTTGATGTAGATGGATAATGTCTTGTGTTAGATCTCTTTCCTACTTTGTTTTAGTAAATGGAAAACCTGTGGGGAACATTATACCAAGTCGTATTAGACAAGGAGATCCAATTTCACCCTATTTATCTCTTCTTTATACAGAATGTTTGTCTATTTTTCTACACAATCTAAGGAGAAGAGGGCAAATCCATGGTTTCAAAGCTAGTCCAAAGGCTCTACCTATCACACACAAGTTGTTCGCAGATGATTCACTCTTTTTGCAAAGCAACAAAATCTGAGTGCACAAAAATGATGGAAGCACTGCAAAAGTATGGAACAATCTCAGGTCAAGAGGTCAATTTCTCTAAATCTGCTATTATTTTTAGTAAAACACTCCTACGGATTTAAGAGAAAGACTTAAAGAGGTGAAAACAATACAAAGAGATGGGGGAATAGGAAAATATTTAGGATTACCTGAGCATATTATAAATACACTTGTGCCATCTTTCACTTTTTTAACGGAGAGAGAGAATAAGATTGAGAATTGGTACTTTAAATTACTCTCTTATGCTGGTAAAAGAACACTCATCAAGGCTTTAGCTACAACAATTCCAAATTATGCTATGCAGTATTTCATGTTGCCTAAGAAGCTGTTAAAACAAATGACACAATTGATAAGAAAGTTCTGGTGGTCTTCTATAGAAGACAAACATAAAATTCATTGGGTTGCATGAGATGTTATCACTAAGGCTAAGAAGTATGGAGGTATGGGGATAAGAGATTTAGTGGCAAAGCAGGCTTGAAGGCTTCTGAAATACCCAAACTCTTTATTGGCAAGGGTATATAAAGCTAAATATTATCCTAAGTGCTCACTTTTTGATGCAGGGCTAACCACCAAAACCTCCTATGCCTGGAAGGGAATACATATATGGTTAAAGTAATTGTAAAAGGAATCAGGTGGCTAAATAGGGGATGGAAAAGAAGTCAGAATTGGAGTAGAGAACTGGTTGTCTACATTGCCTTCCAGACCAACTGCTTTGATTTCAAATGAGGTACCAACAGATTTAAGAGTATTTGAACTTCTAAACAGGGATGGTAGATAAAGGAGTGATGCAAAAATTGAAGAATTAATCCATCCTAATAGACAAGGCTATTATAAGAAGCATATGGTTGCCATATACCATATCAAGGGATGATATTGAATGGATCTATTCAAGATATAGTCATTACACAGTGAAGTCAGGATACCACTTAAGTCACAATGATCAAACACAACAGCTACATCCACCTGATATTGACTTTTTGCAGATATGGAAGCTCCCAACTTCCCAAAAAATTGAACATTTTTGGTGGAGAGTAGCTCAAAAGAGACTTCCTGTTGGAGAGGCAATGAAACATAGAGGTATGAGAGTTGACTAAACATGTCTTTTGTGTGGGGAAAAAGAGGAAACCATACAACATCTTCTTCTTCAATGTAGAGTGACTAAGGAAATATGGTCTTTTTCACCACTACATATCCCATCAGTTGAGTTTTTATAAAAAAATTCTCTCCAACAAAACATAGCTTGGGTACCAAACGCCACATCACAATATCAAAGAGATCATAACCTAGCCTCCTTCATTGGATGGAGGATATGGAAGATGCGAAATAATATTTTTTTTTGAAAATTTAAGAACACCTCTTCCATTAGTAATATATAGAGCTCTAGTAGATATGTGGACAAAAGCAAACAAGGGAGGTAGAGAATTTAATGACCAGCAAGCTGGTTTGATTCTCACTTCATACAAGTAACCAAATGTCCATACCGAAAACTCTAATATGAAATGTTTTTTAGATGCGTCCTGGACATCAAAGGCATAAGGAGCTAGTTTTGGATGGGTTTTAGTCTCTCTAGATGGCACACCAATAGTTCAAGGTCATTCCAGAATAGAACCAATAGGTTGTGCTTTAGAATCTGAGGCCCTAGCACTTAGGGAGGCAATCAAGAAAATGAGAAACTTAGGTTATACAAAGGTCACATTTATGGGAGATAATATGCAAATTTATAGTTTTCTGCAAAAGCGGGAGGATAAACCTTTGGAAAAATGTTCAAGTATATGTGGTATTGCCCCTTATTTGTCAGCCATTAAACACTTCTCACAACAACTGTTTCAATTTCATTTCAGATATGTGAATAGAGAATGCAATGTTCTGGCAGATGCTTTAGCAAAGAAGGCAAAGATCAAGGACATGTTATAAAGCAAATGGGTGCATGATCTTTGTTAATTTTCTTTTGTCTTTGTATTTGTTCCACGATATATGGCTTTAAGTTTTTAAGGTTTTATTGTAACTATCACTTAAACAGTTCCAAGTAATAACAAAAGAAGTTCCAAGTTATTATAATATTGATTTAGATCTAAGACTGAAAATTTACTAATAGAGCTTATGTTGAACAAAAGGCATCGTATTGTCCATTTTTTTCAATTTTACGAAACGATACAAAAAGAAAAATTTATAATGTCACTAATCTCCACTGTACCAATCACCATCTCAAACCATATTGCCACAACCGTGTGGCTGTCATCGCTACAAATAGTATTTTATTTGACGAAAGTTCATATACTCAAATCGACAGCAATTCATGTTATATCTAATAAAAATATACAATATACGCAATTTTTATACTCACAAAGCATGTGAAAATTATACTTGTTATATACTCTTGTATATATGCTGGTTCTTAATAAGAAATTGGGTTGTTTTCTGGTTTTCATTGTTATTGGAATATCACATAAAATGAAGTTGCAACCAAAACGTATTCAGATGCGGTCCATTTGAACAAAATTTACGCATGCACATTGACAAACAAATTTATTGTATTATAAATATGATCAGTGGAGAATCTAGAATCAATTTTTACCAGGGGCAAAAATAAAACTATAAAATAAAATATGAAAAACATCATCTCAAAATCGTAAAAGCACCTACAAGTGCACTCTACGTTCTTTCATCGATTGAAATCGTTTCACCACTGTTTCATTTGTAACCATGTCAAACAACTATTTCTCAATATAACATACTAAATAATCACTCAGAAATTGGTCACCAATTCGGTTGCGTGCGGCTGTTTTCACTAGCTTCATTGCAGAGAAACACCTTTCGACACTTGCAGTGGCAACAAACCAAGTTAAAACTAAATTCAAAAGCCTATATACCAAAGGATGTTCAAGATGCTTTTGCGTATCCACCATCAATCGAGAAAGATCTCCAGGACTCTTCAAATTCTTAAAACGTTCATCATTTTTGACATTATCAATGTAGATTCCAAGTTGATGATCAATAGATAAACGATCCTCGTAGCTAAAGTCTTTTGGATATAGCTCAACCAATCTCAACAACTTTGACTTGTCAAACTCATGGAATGAATTAGCTAGACTTACAGAAGGCATTCAAATAAGTAGATCAGTGCTTACCTCGTTAAATCGATCGTTTAACTCCTGAAGCTGCAAATCCAGAACGATGTAGAAACAATTGACCTTATAATGATGAAGATTGATCATATTTGTTTTCTTTCTTGGCCTCCCTAAATTTACAAAGTCTTCATTCATCATCAACATATCAATATTATGCTTTTCACAAAAAGAAGAAATTTTACCCATAAAAGTATCCCATCCGCCTTCTCGAAGATTTTGTAGCTCCCGCTTAGTTGAATCTACAAGTTACATGGCATTCAGAATATCCTTATCTCTTCTTTGCAGAGGCGTCAACAAATTCTTGGCTAGTCCCATAATGAGTAACATTAGTTGCGTATAGAATACGCAATCAAAGGTGTGAAAGTACATGAGAAGATCATATGCTTGACATCTTTTAGAGCTATCAATCCCTTCATCTTGAACATACTGTAGAACTTCAATAATAGAAGGAAACAACTTAACTTAACGCAACAAATTTTTATGATGAGAACCCCGACGAGTATTTCTCGGTCTTTGAAGAGAAATCTCTTGATTTAATCCAATTTCTGTATTTATGTCACCGCTACTAATTCCTTCCACTATTTTCTTCCGATTACTTTCAAGAAGCATATCTTTCCGCTTGCAAGAAGCCACAACTACGTTCAACAATGTAGATCATTTCGAAAAAATTGTCAACATCTAAGTGTTTTTTCGCAACTGCCACCACAATAAACTGAAGCTGGTGAGCAAAACAATGGATATAATATGTTGAACTATATTCTCTAGCAACCAATGATCTCAGCCCATTAAACTCACTATTCATATTGCTTGCTGATAGCTCAGGTTTTTCATCCAAGAAATCACTGCTAGCGTACAGTTAAGCACGTTGTAGTGGTTCGGGATCGAATCCACAGACGCCAATGACCACACGAAAAGCAATGAATCAAACACGGGCTAAAGCGAAAATATGAGAGTTGGTTGTGATGCTAAAGTCGAAAAGGAAACAAACAAAAGCAAGAAAACAAACGTGGGTTGTACTCAATCAAGAAAATTGCTGGGCACAGGCTATTCTTAGGGAATTCAAGTAATCATCGATGTCAAGTTCATTAACAAGGAAAAAAATTAAGAACCGTCTAGAACTCAAATCACTAATTTAGAATCAACCTACTTCCGTAGCGCTAACTCCTTATGTTATAGAATCTTAAAGACTAACTTCCGTTGAATTTCAAAATCTAAACATGCATTTGATTCAGGTTTGATAAGTTCACAAAACGCAATAACATCAACTTCCGTTGGCTAACGACACTTTGCTCGTTTAACCACTGGTTCAGGCATTCAAAAAATCACTTTCGGTGTATTGAGAAAACTAAGAACAGAAACTAGGTCGCAAATCCAATTTCAGCATTAAACGTAGTGATAAATGAAGATCCAATAGATAATTTCCCCAATCTAACAACCTAACAATGACAAATTATGAAAACCCCTAATGAGAAACCCTAAACCCAACTACGCAACTACGAAACTCATGGCAATTGAAACAATACAAGATGAAATAGAGAAAGACATATTGTATTGAAATCAAAGACAAAGAGATAAGGGTTCAGAATTTTTCTCAATAGAGTGCGGATTAGAAATCTTCTCCCTAGGGTTCTCGAAGCTCAAAGGATGCTCTAGAAACTCAAAAATAGCATAATAATACAAAGAAATCGAGTTTGAGTGTTTAAATATGTAATATGAGTCTTCAATCTTCGATTCTGGTTCAAAAAGTCGGTTTGGTCGCATCGTGATAAGGATCGATCAATCCCTGTGCAGGGATCGACCGATCCCTGTCATTATGCCAGGATGCTCATTTCTGCACATTCGTCTTCTCGTTGCCAGCATGGTAGGTGTTCACTAAAATGGCCATAACTTTTGGTCGAACCGTTGGATTTCCTTCAAACCACCCTAAAATTAAAGCTAACTCTTGTGGCTATCTTGTGTCAAAATTTCAGCTCGATCTAACGGTAGGAAGTGTGTCAAGAAAGGCCAAACGTCTGACGCTTCAGCAGGATTCTGGATTCCAAATATATGTTTTTGACCCAAAATTGTTATATTTCTCTCCAAAGCAACTTAAAACATGTAAGTACACTAAATAACACTAAAAGACTCCAATAAAGAACCAAATACATATTAATAAACTATTTTTCTTGAATAAAACATTAGTAAAAACCCATAAAATACGAATACATCACTTGCTCCATCATAACCATGTCCTCTCACTTTTTTTAAGCTCAATCCATATTTTGCAAACAAGTCATCAACAACAGTTTTAAGCGATAAGGAAGAAGTTTCCTTTACATGGGTAACTCCAACAAATCTTTTTTTTGACTAATCCACTTTTATCAACAAATCGAAAAACTACAGCCATTTGTTCTTTGTTGGAAACATCAGCGGACTCATCAACCAAAAAACCAAGCACACCATTATCAATTTGGTTGGATTTCCGACATCTTTCTTGGTCTCTCCGTTTTCGGTATAAGACATATATTTATCATATTCATTCAGCCATTTAAACATCCTTTCCAAAAACTCATCAACCATCACCACAAGATCCCCTTTGATTATATCCCACGCTTCCTGAAAAAAAGGTTGTCGTACCATCAGGCCCCGAAGCCTTTTTCGGGTTCATTAAGAACAAAACCTCCCTAATTTCATTTTTCGTAACTAGTGGAACTAACATCAGATTCCTCTCCTCAGAAATCACCAGATCCACTGCCTCCAACACCTCCTCAGAACCTGGTGGGTTTGAAGTAGTAAAATTAGTCTTAAAGTAATTGACTGCCACGTTTTCCATCGAATTTTGTTCCTCTACCCAATTCCCACTATGATCTTCCAAACCGATTACGAGCTCGCCTTTGCTTAATCAGCGAATAAAATTTTTTTATATTATTATCCCCCTCCCGTAACCATTGGTTCCTATTTTTTGTTTACAAAATAGTTCTTCCTCTGTATATGCATCACATAATGGTTTGTAGGCCCTATAAAAATCCTCCTGTGTCTTTGTATCATCATCTGTACATCAGCTAGTTCTTCTTTTAACTTATCTATCTTTTACTTTTCTGACGAGTCATTCTCCTGTCTCCACCGTGATACCGAGTTCCGACACCTCTGGATCTGATCCACTACACCCATATCCCCCTCTAGTTCTGAACCACGCCATCTTGTCTCAACTGCCTCCTCCAGTCTCTCTTTACCAATCCACCGTTTATCGAAGAAAAAAGACTTTCATGGGCTATAACTCCGAATATGAAAATTGATCATAATTGGCCAATTAGCGATAAATAATCAACCTTAGAGAAAGAGAAGAGGTCATGTCAATCTGCATTTCCAAGGTATTGATCCAAGTGACACCGGATAACATGATTTCTCCGTTTACCCCTCTAGGATAATGGATCCCAATATACGGGAAGTCCATCATTCCACACGCCGAGATTATATTATTGAAAAATAAAAATGATGAGGATGGCCTAAGTCGCCCTCCCGTTTTTCCTGATTACCCGTAATTTCATTAAAATCACCTAACATAATCCATGACTAATTCCCCGAAACCCCAACGCAAATTATCTTCTCCCACTCAATATCTCATTTCCCTATGATTGGATCTCCATAAAAAAAACTTATAAATATACATTTTTAAGAATAAATCGCTTCAATATCAATTAGTCTATCACATGTTGATAAATTATTAACATGGAACTCATCATTATAATACAAAGCCAAACCACCACTCAGGTCAACCGTAACCATTTTGTTATAGCCAAAAATAAAATTGCACGTCTTGCATAAAAGAAAAGCCATTTTTAGTTTTTGATAAAAATAAAAATTCCAGACGATATATTTTAGCAATTCCTGTATATATTGTATTGTCTGGGGATTACTCGTACCCCGACAGTTCCAAACTAAGATCTTTATGAACGTATTGGTGGTTCCAGGATAGCCACCTTCCCATGCATATTAAAGTTCGTTTGAGCTCTCTTAAAAATAAGCCTGAACAAAATCCCCATCATTACTAAGCCAATGTTTTTTTCCTTGCAACCTGAGTATAAGCTAAAATAAAGCTAAGAGCTTGATCTTATCCTCTCCTTCTCTGATGACACCTGTCTTCATCCTGGAATGGCGTCAGATCCAAGGATATCAAAAAAGTTGTATATCTTGACCTCTGAGCCTTGACTTCTTGACAGTATGCCCTTCTCCTTTGTATTGTTTCAGGTTTTGTCGTTTTCACAAGGAGAGGAGAGTTGAAGTTTATTGGATCCTGAGTTGTTGGAAGTTCTGATGGGCTCAGAGTTTCTTTGACCGATTCGTTTTGGTTTTGTGTTGGCCTTGTTCCAAGCATCTTTGTTTCTCACAGTTAGCGGCTATGTTTTGGTCATAGCCTCTATTTTCGTCACAACCTCTGTTTTCTCTGTTTTCACTTTGACACTCCCCCTCAAACTTGGAGTTGGGGGAACGTCAACGTCAAGTTTGTGTCTTAGGCAGGTGAAAGGTGTGAACGGAAGTGGTTTTGAAAAGATGAGTTGTTGGTGAGCTGGGATGTTTGACCGTAAGAGTTCCCAATGCTACCCTTTCTGTTACGTAGTGGAAATCAGTTTGAAAGTGTGGTCCGAGAGTGGAAGGCGGGATTAGGGATTAGGTAGACTGATAAAAGATTGTCTCCAAACAGTTCTAGAGATTGATGTAATGGAATCCAAAGTTCTTTCAAAACAGTTCCAATCCGCGTGAGTTCTCTTGCCGTTTCCGATAGGGCTCGATACTCAGCTTCGCAAGAGCTCTTGGCCATTGTTTGTTGTTTCTTGCTTGACCAAGAGATTAAGTTGTTGCCCAAGAATGTGCAGAACCCACTTGTTGATCTTCGTGTGATCTTGCATCCAGCCCAATCCGAATCGCTATATGCCCTTAGCATAAAATATGTTTCTTTGTTGAGCGATATCCCTATGGAGATAGTGCCTTTTACATACCTGAGGATACATTTTAATAAGGTGAAATCAGACATGGATGGGCTGTGCATTCTTCAACACACGTAGTTGACAGCAAATTGAAGATTTGGTCTCATTAGAGTCAAGTATTGGAGCTTTCCGGCTAGACTTCAAAAATCCGATGGATTGGGAAACGGCTTTTCTATACAGGAGTCTTGTCATCGCGACCATAGCTATCAAATCCTCTGCATATTTCTGTTGTGAAAGAAACAAACCTTCTTGGTTAAATTAAGCTTGAATGCCCAGAAAGTAACGAAGCTTCCCAAGATCTTTCATTCTAAACTGGACATTGATCTATTCCTTGAACTTAGTCATAGCCGCAGAGGAGATTCCTGTTATTGCCATATCGTCCACATATAGGAGCAGTAGTGTGATTTCTTTACCTTGCTCGTAGATGAATAGAGAAGGGTCCTTTATGCAGCACACAAAACCAAACTCTAAGAGAACAGTATTGAACTTATTAAACCGAGCTCGAGGCAATTGTTTTAAGTCATATATTGATTTTTGTAAGAGACAAACACGGTCAGGTTTGGTTGGATCTTCGAAGCCTTCCGGTTTCTTCATGTACGCTGTTTCAGTTAAGTCTTTGTGTAAGAACGCATTCCTAACGTCCATTTGTTTGATTTCCCATTGAATAACTGTGGAAGCATGAAGCAAAAGTCTTACAGTTGTTGTCCGTTCTACGGGGCTGTAAGTTTCCCAATAATCTACTCCTTCTGGTTGATCATACCCCCTTTGCCACCAATCTAGCTCTCAACTTGTTGAGTGAACTGTCAGCATTCAGTTTAGTTTAGAAGATCCACTTGCTGCCAAGTACGTGCATTCCTGGTGTGTATGGTACCAAAGAACAAGTATGAGCTTCGTGGCAGTTGGTGACTTCTTCTCCCATTGCCTTGTTCCACATTTCATCTTTAAGAGTTGCATAAACAGAAAGAGGTTTGGGGTAAGAAACCTTTTGTGTGAGAAGCACATACCTGCGGTTTGGTTTGAATATGCCAACTTTGGCTCTTGTCACCATGTTATGACCATTCTGAGTTGCTTGTTGCAGGTTTTATAATGATGTAGAACTGATTGGAGGAGAGCTTGTCGAGACTTCTGTCCCACTGGATGTTATGGGAGAGTTGTTGCCAATAGGATCAGATCTAAGCCTACCGTACACTTAGGACTCTCCCTTGAAATTGTGGTAGAAGCATCAACATTTCCTCTGGTTCTGGTTTCGTGAGTGGTTGAGGTTTTAGGTGACGTCTGACTAGTTGGTTGTGTTATTGTTGGCGGAGCAGAGATTCAGTAGTGATCAGTATGCTGAGTTGGTGTTGATGACTGATAATTGTCGATATTGACATTCTATTTACAATTACCTCTATTTCCTCTGTTTCCTTTTGACCCGAGAGTTCAGTGTCTTTTGGTACAATTTCTGGTTGGGAGGCAAAGCTTTTGAACCAGGCTTGCAGCAATTGAGTTGTATATGATAACACTATTATTTTATCATTTTTAGTTGGATTTTTACGTATTTATTTGCAGGTTTTTAATGCTTTTTCGGCCTCTAGAGGAAGTTTTCTCTTATTTGTGATTTTAGGGACTAATCAGGTTAAATCATCAAAAAGGATGGAGAAACATGCTAATTGTACCTCATTCATATTACCAAGCAAGTTTCATTGATGATCATGTAGACAAAGTCTCAAACACTTGAGTTTTGCATTTTACCAATCTGGAAAAATTCTCAACATTAGAAAGATTGTCTTGAACGAAGGTCTTCCCTTCATTAGATTGAGCTGAAATTTGGTCAAAAGTTTTGATTTTGATTTAGATTTCAAATGCAAGTGATTTGAAGTCATTTGGAGCTATGACCGAAGAGTTATAGTCGTTTAAGCAAAGATACATCAATATGTCTTGGAAAGGAAGCGAGTGAAGCAACATTTGAAGCTGTGACCGGGTGATGGAGTTGCCACCACTGGGTAAGTGCTCATTTTTGGCACAGCCCGGTCATAGAGACATTTCATGTTCAAAGAAAGATTTCAAGTCATAACTTTCGGTTCGCTTAACCGAATTTGATTCCGCAAAAACTGAGATAACCGAGGACGCCCTAGGAAACCATATTATTATAAATGACTTTTTTTAGCCTTTAGAAAGAGTGAGCCACAAATTTTTACAGAGAGTTTCAAGCCGTCAAAATCTTGGAGAGTTCTTTCCCTTTGTTCTTGAAGTTTCGAAATGTTCTTGAGAGAGATCCATTTCATACTTTGTCATAGAGAAGATTTCTTTACTCTTGATCTATTTAATAATGTTTTTCTCATTGATTGCTTGCTTTTTTTTTCGTGCTCCATGTCTGATTAGTTCATTAGTTAGGCTTGTAGGCTTCTCAAAGAGGTCATGTATTCATGAGATGCTAGTATTTGTTTAGGGATTCGTTTAGTCTTTGTCTCGGTTGATCTTTATGCAAGATTGCTATACTTGTGTATCTAGTAGTATGTCCATTGGTAAATTTTCATTCCAAAAGCTTGTTAAATCACCTGAACCTAATTTTTGACAAGCTGAGTTCGAGGAGGCTTCGAAAGTAGATCTTATCGAAACCTGTGTCTATTTAATGCATGCTAATTATTTAATATCATTCGAAAGTCTAGGTTCTTTGATAATTAGTATAGAATCCCAAACCTAAAAATGGGAGAGAATTTAAATTAATGTTTTCGAGTTCTAGACGTTTTTGATTCTATTCCCTAAACAAATCGATTTTCTCTATGATGCATGATTCTCTGCGAATGTCCTATGTGCCTAACGCTTTTTCGATTGATTTACATCCTTCTAATCATTTTTATTTGTTGTATTTTACTTTTAAACTCACCAAACAACTCTTTTATTTTCTTTTTTAGCTTAAATTAATTCTGAAATTTGTAGTGTAAGATTTTAATCCTCGTGGGATCGATAACCTGAAGTACTGCATCTACGTTGTGCACTTGCAGCAGTAGTGTCTTTTTGGGTGAAACTTGACACACTATCAAGCTTTCTGGCACCGTTGTCGGGGACTTGATTCGTTACCTACGAAATTTTCTTTATTGATTTTAGTCTAGAACGCTTTTATTTTCAGTTTTTACTTCTTTTTTGTTTCTTTTCTTTTCAGGTTTTATGCAAAGGATACCTTATTTGGACGACCCATCTACAGTCAATCCTCCCATTGACGTCATTGAACGCACTTTAAGGATACAAAAGAGAAAAAGATGAGCTGCTATGGAAAATCCGAACCAGAATCCTCCTCACGGACAACCACATCTTGTGGACAATCAAACCGTTCTCATTGAACAAGAAGACGTAGCTGCTGGCCATGGACTTGTCGTCGCCCTTGCTGCCATTCTTCCACCTCACGCCAACTTATCTGCTGTTGTAAGACTTCAAGGAGTCCAACGAAACCCACAATAACCTCTTGGTACTGCCCCCGTTCCACAAAACCAACAAGGAAGAGGAAACGCACATGTTCGAGTGGATAACCCACAACAAATTCCACCTGGGAATTTAGTTGGATTACAAAATCTCCCACAACTACTTCAAGCCTTGATAAACCAAGTTTCACCTCAGAATCATCCCCCTCAAGGACGAGCTCAACAAAATCAGCCTCGCCAACCTCAAACCATTGGAGATTTCGATTCTTCTGATGCATTCTTCTTTGATAGGAATCCAATTCGTCCTCCTCAACCTCAAAGGAATGATTTTGAATTAAACCTCATATCATAGCTTTGGTGAAGCAAAATCAATTCCATGGACTGTCCACAGAACATCCACTTGACCATATCGAGACATTTGAAGAGATATGCAGTACTACGCATACAAATGGAGTTCCACTGGATTAATTTAAATGTAAGCTTTTTACTTTCTCACTGAATGATAAAAGCTCTTAGATGGATGAAGTCTCTGCCACCACAATCCATCACCACTTTGGACGAATACAAATGTGCATTTCTGAGCCAATTCTACACAAAGCAGAGATCGAGCTCCATTCGAAGAATAATCTCTAGTTTTCAGCAAGGACATACATAATCCTTCTATGAAGCATTAGAAAAGTTCAAGGAGTACACAAAGGATCGCCCAAATCATGGTTTCTCTGAAGAAAATCTATGAAACATCTTCTACAATGGTATCGACCATAAGTACAAGCTTTCACTAGACAGGGCCAACAATGGGAGCTTTATGACTAAATCCGTGTATGAATCCATTTTGATCGAGAACCTAGCTGATAGTGATGCCAATAGTGTTTCTATTTATGATAGAGACGTGCGTGGATCAAACAATTTAACAGAAGCCGCGTAAATTTTAGAGTTAAAGACGATGATTTCTCAACTACTAAAAGATACACGAGGAGTTCATGTTGTTGAGACCATTGGAGATGCCAACAAGACTCCAAATATGGAGTATTTAGAAAATGGAACAAAGGAGAATGAGGAAGAAGTGAACTACATTGGTGGAAATTTCGGAAACAAGGGATACAACCAAGGATATCAAAATAACTCAAATTTGTCCTATCAAAATAATAATATAGAGAACCCTTAAGATCAGTACTATCCACCTCAAAACGCCCAACATGGATATTCCTATCAACCTAAGAAAAAATCTTTTAACAAATGAATGTATCAAGTGAAGCAACCATTCACTTATCCTCAAGCCAATGCATCGAATCTACAAGAGAGCAAGCTTGAAACAATGCTGAAGCAAATCTTTCAAAAGATGAAACAAATCCACAAAGAGGTTAATGAGAGGCTGGAAAACGTCTACAATGAGCTTACAATGAAGTATGAAGCCATTGTTACTCATGTCCAGAAGCTTGAAGTTTAAATCACTCAAACGAGGTAAGCTGTCAAGAAACAAGAAAACCTGGCGAAATCCTTCTGCGAGGTCGCCAACTTAAGGGAAGCTATGGAGGTCGTGTCTACTGCTAATACACCTCTTCAATACCTCAATTTTAAAGGGAGACCACCTCTGGATTGTTTACCAAACGAATCTAAGAGAGCTTACAAGAGGAGTGTCAAGACTATTTCTTTAAAGAAGATTGAATGTCCAGGAAAGTTCATCATTCCTTGCTCAATAAATAAAGTTAGAATTGATGCTTTCTTATGTGATATTGGAGTTAATGTGCACATTATCTCACTAAAAATAGCTCTGGACTTAGGGCTATCAAACTTCAGGCCATCTCGAATCTCTATCGAGTATGCAGATACGTCTACATCCACACCGTATGGATTTTTTTCCGGATGTTTTGCTTGAAGTAGGACGATTTCTCATACCTACTGACTTTCAAGTCATCTTTACTAAAGGAGGAAAGAAAAATCTACTGATCCTTGGTTCCCAATTCTCAGCTACAACTGGAGCAATTTTTGATCTCCCGAATAAAAGGATTTACTTAGCAAGAGTGAATAAGCAAGTCTATTACCCTGCTGTGAGCTACAACTCCAAACCGAATGAAGCTATTTTAGAGGACAATAAAGTTAGTCTAGACCCTGTAGATAGCCTCAAGACACAACAAGTCTCAAAGAAAGAAGCTACACCCACCAAAATAGATGCAAAGAAAGACTCTTGTGCCATCGAGGTACAAACTAACCCTTTATGAGACGTGTATGAAGAAGAGGAAGAGGTCTAAAAGTTGCCAATATCCTATGCTAAAATCAAGATCCGAACCCCTTTCGGTATTGATTCTTGATTTGAAGAACGATGAAATCTACAACAAGAAGCTCGAGAATACCCTTAAGTTATTCGCGAGGGAAATTGTGATCTATGAAGCTATTGGCGGCAAGCTTGAAGATCTCAAATCACCCTCTACACCACCAACTCCAGAGACTCAAGAAGCTAAAGGAACTACAAATCCTTTATGGAAACCGATCACACCTAAAAGTGAAAGGAGTCGAGCTAAAGACTCAAAACAAGCGCTTTGTGGGAGGCAACCCACACGTTTTAATTTTGATTTTTAATTTTTTATAACTTATTTAGATGTCTAATAGTTAGTTTTTATTTTTGCAGGATTTTAGAAAATCAAGAAAAATAAAAAAAATTTGGACTCAAGAACAACCCTAAAAGTTCCTGTGACTGGGTAACGACTGCCAAAATATAAGAGTGTACCACAGTATCTCAGTCGACTGGTGTAAGGAGCAAAATGCCTCAAAATAAAATTTTCAATTTTGTCAAGAAAACGGATCTAAATCGTCTAAGCCATCTCCTGGACCATTCCAAACATTCGTTCTACACTGGAGAAGGAATTTAAAGACCGCCAATCAAGCTAAATCCTCAAATCAAAAATTCTTGGAACAAAGTGATGATATCATGAAGAACCAAGAAGAACAAGCTTGAGAAATGCCATCATTCGATCATACTGAGTTATTGAGAGATATCCCGGAGAGCTTTAAAAGTACCAAAAGAGGTAAACAAACCTCGAACTTCATTCTTTATTAACTAACATATATGATATGTTAGATGGCCGAGAAAAACAACTTTGGAATAGTCAAAATCAAAAGTTGCCCGGAGGATCAAGTTTCTTAACAAAAGGAAACATAGAGATTTACAGTACCCGCCAAGCAAAACAACTCAAACCATCGAAGATGCCCGAACAAAGTGACAATTATGAACAAAACCGGTTAGAATTTTGGATTTTTCAAATTTTAATTTTTGGCTAACATTACGTCTTTGTCGGCTGGCCAATGAGCTTGCCTAAGCCAAAAGTGATATTTTCAGATAAGAACCAGGTTGGCATACAAAAAATTCATCATGTAACTTTAAAGATTCGAGCAACAATGACCAGCTATCCAAAATGGTTCTTAATCCGGCCAAAAAGATGTTTCGAGAACTCAATAACGTCTAAATGGTCGTGTTTTCAATCCTTTCGGGAAAATCATCCGTCAAAAATGTTTAAAAACATTTTCGTACCCAAAAGAACGTCCTAGAACACTAACCAACCATCCAGAATTCAGAACGACGAATCGGAACGCGAATCGACAAAGGAAAAATACAAAACGGTCGAGAACACGTCCCCACCAGCCGTCGAATGCTCCATGACCGATGTGTGCCGTGTCAGGACAAGCGAACGGTGTCCAGGGCATCGTGCCTCCTCGGTGTGCCTCAACTGGAGCCCAGGACCGGTCGGCATGTCTCCTAGCACCGGGATTTTCCGAACCAAAGCACGCGGCCAGTAACGGACGCATCGTGCCTCGTCCATGTAATTCCCGACTAATCGGCGTGTTTTCCACGGCCCGGACCGTGCCAAAACATTTCCGTCTACCGGTCCCAAGGTAAGTGTTTAAAATTTTTGAATTTTAGTGTCCTAAAACACTAAAAAAAAAATTTTAAAAGAAGGAAAAATAAGGGTTTTGGTTTCTACTTTAGTAGTTTTGGATCTAAAACTCTAAAACCTCATCTCTTTCGCTTTGACAACTTTTAGAACCATAAATAACAAAATTTCAAAACCTTAAATCTCTTGTTACTCTACTAAATTTATATTGATTTCCATTGAAGAATCTCGTTCCTTTCATCATTCAAGCATCAAGGTATGTTCTTAAACTCTTTTTCTCTTAAAGTTACAAGTTTTATGATTTCATAAATTTTTTAGATTTAGGCTTTTCTTAGCTTGAGTTTTAGAGATTTTCTGTAGAAAAACTTGTTGGGTTCATGGATTACACTTAGAACATGTTAAATTGTTTGCTCTCACTAGATTTTTGAATTTTTTAGAGCATAAAAATCCAAAAATTAGTGATTTAATTTGTTGAATTTGCTTGTTCTAGAGCCATTTATTTATGTATAACTAGGATATGCTAGTTATTTTGCATCATTTGATCTTACAATTTTAATTTTTGGTGATGATTTTTGGCTAAGAGTGATAAATCCAAAAATAATTTTGAATTCCTTCACCACTTATTGCAACACCTGCCTTCTGCGAACATCTTTACCCGACGCGTAGATTGTATTTAATTTCCACGTCATTGAGGATTTCTTAGTGTGTTTCTTATGCATGTGGGGGTTCTTCTTCTAACTATCTTACACCGCAAGCTCCGACATATAAAAGCAGAAGTTTGAAGTGAAGAAGCATTTGAACAAGTTGAACAAACCTGCGGTCAAGAGCATTCAGGTACCATACAAAATCTATCTTCTTCTTCTTATTTTGGGGTTTTCTATTTGGATTCATTCTTTAAAGGCAAACGAGGGAAGATTATCATAATCTGATGATTTAGTTTTTTTTTCTCTCCTACTACAACATTATGATTTGTTTATTTGGTGTTAATCAACACAATAAATTAAAAATTTTCACGAGATATCATATAAAAGTTCTGCTGATGATTACAGTTGAAAATGATACTCGAAGTTGAGTTTTTGTGTGTTTTGTCAAAAGCTTTTTACTTTGAACGTTCTGTTTCTCAAACAGTTGATTGTGTTCTTATCTCAAAGCGGCCAACTTTTGATAATCTTTTCCTCAAAGATCATAAGATTCATGTCGAGAGAAATTAAAAACTGATTTAGAGGTATGCTCTAACTGCTAATGAAATATAGAGAGAGTTATTCATTTTTCATGAAGTATCAAAGACGGGATGGATATGGAATTTGATATTATCAGTATCCATTCAACAATCGCCAGTGCTTTCCGAACAATCCTTCTAGCTCAAATCTGTTCCACCGTTTCGCTGACAACCCCCGAGTCTCAATTCTCTTAGAATCTTTTACTATGCTTTGTTTCTATAAATTGTAGCTTCCTGCAATGGTCATGAAAAAGTGTGTAACGACCCCGACCCGAGACAGACCGGAATGCTCCAAATTGTACCGCCAAAACCAGAGCAAACTTCACCAACCGGTCAATAATTTTTCGCTTTCAACAGCAACATGCAGAAACACCAAAAAGGAAAGAAGGATAAGAGAGGGGTGAGTGACTTTTCAAACAAGCCACTCAGTGAGGACGGACCCAACTCCGTCTCACCCGCTACCCGCCTAACCCCGAAAGACTAGAACTAGAACACAACCCCTAAGAAACACAGAAGGCACTTAGTGTGCCGCTCAAGCAACTACCATATCAAAAACATTTGGAGCAACTCCTAACCTACTAGACACCTCTTTTAAATAATTTTTGAGAAAACGCTTTTTCCTAGAATTGATAACAATCATGGGCCCTTCGGCTGCCCCCTTCCTCGACGGATCAAAGCTCAACAACTAACCCGGACCCCCTTCCTCTAGGAGCCAAGGAATTTCTTTCGTAACCCGGGACCCGTGACAGTGACCACCCAGCCGGTTTTCCCGGACCAAGGAATTCATTTCAATGTGCCTAGCCTTTTGCTTACATAGCTCATCCGGTAGCACCTTCCCATTCCAACCTCTTGCTCCCAGAGCTCATCCGGTCAGGGGAAACCCGGTGTCCTCATCAGCCATCTAGCTTATTCAGCGCTGCTAATGGATACACAATCTTGCCCACAGGCAACGCCTACTCCATGCGTCAGGGAAAGGACAGTCCACACGCTTAACACAATTCCGCAGTAAGCTCTGCACCTAACTGTAGAAGACATTCGATTTACTACTCATAGAGATATTTCGTGTAATTCTCAAACAATGCCGGTTTAGACCTATTCCTTTCATTAAACAATACTAAGTTCTCACAGTTCAGGTTCTAGCCTAGGCTCGACTTAGCGACTCAACAATCAATCGCACTTAGGCGTATAAGACATTATGTCATACCAATACATAATACATACACTTATTTGTGCTGAGACTTATAGCTCGTCACTGGCCGATACTCTAATCCTAGGCTAATGAAATTAGACAGATAACGAATGAAACGGGGCGAGAACTCCTCACCTTGGCCTGATAGTCTGGTAGCTTCCATGGTTGACAACCTCCACTCCCAACACCGGGACTTCGCTGGAATCCTCAGAAACGTTCTGTCTTCCCTTGCTCGATCCTTCGCCAGCCCCCTTCTCACCTGAACCAAAACCTCCCCCTTGATTACCCCCAAGCAGATCCTCCTACTCCCTTCCCGGAAGATCATTCTCTCGCAAGCAGACCCTAAAACATGAACCAGTTAGCCTTTCCAAAAACCTGCCTAAAATGGAAACTTACTATTTATGGAAACCTGCCATAAATAGAAACTTCCTAAAGAGGAAACCTACCCTAAAAAGAAACTTTCCTAAAATAGAAACTTTCTAAAAATAGTAACCTCCTATAAATGGAAACTTCCTTAAAAGGAAAGTTAAGGGTAAAACGGTAATTCCTTACTGAAGGTTGCAGCTTTCGGGCTCCCTCCGGATCTACGGGTTGAACCGTCTCTACCAAGATTTCCTTTCCGGTACGAGAGGTTCCAGCTTCTCCCCTGGTCTCAACTCCGCAGACCATTCCCTCCGCCTCCTTGGGAACAGTCTCTCGCCATGTGTCCAGCTCCACCATTGTCTTCTTCGCTCTCCTCATTTCTTCCTCTCTGGCTTTTTCCCCGTCTCTGGACCGTTTCCCGGAATCTCCGTCTCCGACTTTCCTTTTTTTTTGTGATCCATCTTCTTGCTTGCCAGTCAAGTCATCTCCCACTCCCGGTTTTGATCCTCCGGTTTGGTCCATGTCTCCGGTTATCGCCCTGGTTTGGTTCGCTTCTCTGGTTTTTTCCGGTTTGGTTTCGGATGTGGGCTCCACGACTTTCTTCTCTCCCAAATCATCTGAAACCCTAACTTCTTCCTCCACCACTTTCTTGCTCCACAAGTCACCCTTCTCTCCTAGGGTTTCTGCCACCAACGCCCTCAGCTCACCTCCTCTGGCGCCGCTCTCTGCCTCCTCCAACGTCTCCGACGTCGCCATCATCTCCGGTCTCTCCCCACGGTTTCCGATCACCTCCGCCGACGTCTCACTCCCTTCGGCTCTCTCTCTCTCTCCACCACCACCCTCGATTTCTCTCCTCTCTCCACTCTGATCTCTCCTCCCACGACTTCCGCTTCACTCTCCTCCACCGTGACACCTCCGGTTTGCATCTCCTTCCCCACGGCTCCTCCACGAGTCTCGCTCGACTCCTCATCTCCCTCCACGGCTTCATCTCTTCTCTCTCTCTCATTCTCCACCGCGCGACACCACCATCATCACCACCATCGTCGCCTCCTCTACTCCCTCCCTCCCTCCCTCCCTCCCTTTTTTTCTTTTGGTTTGATTAGGTTTCAAAGAGGGAAAAGAAATAGGTCTAGGGTTTGGGACATGGGCATGGGGAAATCGGGTCGGGCTCGGGTGCGGGTGGGTAGTTGTCTCGGGTCGGGTGGGTTTGGTTCTTGGGTTGGTTCGGTTTTGGTTTTGGGCCTCAAAAGGCCGGGATAGGCCGGGATTCACAAAGTGTTTATAGCAAACAACACATATGTGATTCAAGTCGAAGTTCTTGCTCACATGACTGGTCTTATTCCAATTGATGCAAATCGGTGGATGTTCAAATACTTATCAGGTAATAAAAAAAACAATTCAGTTGTATTTGATCTGTCTCCGTATGCAATTTTTATATATATACGTGTGTGCGCGCGCCTTACTTGAACTTTTTATCTCTGTGTTGGTAGAGAATGATCAGCCAAATGAAAAGCACGCCAATGTATTCAAACTTTGTGCGCAATGTGTGAAAGGTGGACCACAACTTTAAGGTAATTCATTCTTCGATAGCATCAGAATATTTCTTATTATTAGCTCTCTCCCTCATGAAAAGTGTTCATGGAATCCTGTTTTTCTCCCTTCGTAGTTTTAACAAGCGAATCGATTTGGTCACCAAATGGAAACTAGTTGTTTGATTGTGTTTGCTGCCAAACCAATATGTTGTTTACTATCTCTCCTTTGTGGTACCAAGCACACTTACTGTGGTGAAGTTCTCAACGGTTTAGCAGCCAATGGAGTTTATATATCAAAACAAAATCAGGTTTGCTCTGAAGCTCAATAACTCGGTGAAGAAACCAGGAACCAACAATGAAAGTACTTGATCTGTGACC
>OVAN01002660.1:0-32411 GCA_900406275.1 Anastatica hierochuntica
AGAAAGCAAATCGAAGGATTCAAAGGAAGATGATAGCTCTGAAGAGTCGAGCGAGGAAGAGGAAACCCTCAAAGCCATTGGTAAATCAGCTGGTGCGAAATCAGGAAGTAGCAAACCGAAGAAGAAGGAAGAGCCGTCAAAGGCTACATCGAATTCTTCGAAACCCAAGTCAGGACCTGCGAAATCTTCATCGGCTAAGGGTAAACAAGGCAAAGCAAAAGCTGGTTCTGCTTCTACTCCTTCCTCCAAAGACAAGGAGAGTGATGCAGAGTCGGAATCCGAAGAGAAGCCAGGACCTGCGAAATCTTCATTGGCTAAGGGCAAACAAGGAAAGGGCAAATCAAAAGCTGGTTCTACTTCTACACCTTCCTCAAAAGACAAGGAGAGTGATGCAGAGTCGGAATCCGAAGAAAAACCAAAGGCAGCAGAAACAGCAACAAAAGGGAAATCAGTCGGGTCAGGGAAGTCGCAGGGAAGTCAGACAAAGTCTAGTAAGAAGAGAAAGCGATAAGTGCGGCCTTAGGAAACGTTTTTTCGCTCTTTCCTCCTTTGCATGATGGCGTGATGGTGATTCCGATGACCGGGAAATGCATCTGAACAGTAGTAATTATTTCAAGGCAAGAAGCGTATAAGTGTTTCTTTTTGTTCCCTTAGGTTTTGATTTAAGCTTCATCTAGTGTGTGTTAATGTGGATGGATACATTTAGTGGCTTTGGTGATTTTTAATTTTATTTAATTTTTGACCACGGTTTTCTTTCATCTCTAGATAGAGTTTTGGAGAGAATATTTGGTGTAGAAAAATTACACTTCCCGACTATTTAATTATTAGCAGTAAATTTTCTTAAACCAACCTTAAAATTTGGATTTATTTTAGATTTTTAGTTATGTATGTATGTATTCTTTAGGACAAGTGGGATAGTGTGAGAAACTATGTTACTAAGTGTCTTTAGGGAGAAGAGCTATTTTTTCTCTTCATTTGACGGTGAACCTAGGTTCCTGATCTACAACGGCCAAAGTGCCAAAATTATGATAAATACTTAAGGGCATCATTTTTTTATAAAAATTTTCGTAGGTTAGTGGTTAAGTTGTTTGTTTATAGAGTTTAAGTTGTCAATTTCGAATCCTTTTCATTGATCTTTTCAACATTTTTATTTTCAAATGGACCAAAAAAATTTTTAGGCTTTAAGCATTAAATTAGGTTGGGCTGATCCTGAATGAATCAATAGTAATATAGGTATTTCATATATTCTTCATTAATATTTTTTGAAGTGCATAACTTTTTAACATTAATTAATAAAAATTACATAAAATTTTTTGAAAATTATTTTTTTAAGACTAAGGAAAAATTAAAAAATCTTTCAGAGAAACTGAATATTTCCAAATAATGCCACTTTTGGTTTGTTATTTGTTGATTAAAATTAAAAATCTCTTAAAAGTTACTAAAACATTTTGCCAAATAGCGTTTTAGTTATTGTTTAAACCTTTTCCATTAGTTAGATAGGAGTGTTCTTTTAGGATACTTTGCGATTATCTATTTGAATCGTTTAACGTTAGTATCTTCCGTCGCCATTTAGTTTAGTTGAATAATAGATTTTCTCTATTGTTTTTTGATCTATTCTGGTAAGGCTAACCTTGTGTGGAGATGCATAGTTCTAAATTAGACTTTTCAGAAAGAAAATTAGGTGGGTAGGAGTTAGATTTTCGTCCTCTGGTTTTTAGTTTCGTGGATAATTGCTTTGGTGAAGTTAAGTCTTTTTAACTTCCTCTATCCTTCGTTTCGTAATTGATTATAGAGTTTTTTCAGCGGCTCTTTTTCGACTTCTCTAGTCTTTTTGGGAGTTTCTACCTTGGACTTTCGTACCTTCTATGTTGTTATTTTGCATTGGATATTAGTTTTTGATTCCAGAGATATGTTTGTTATCCGTTGGCTTATGTCTCCGGAGAGATCTCGTTCTCTGCTGATTTTTGTTTATGCTTCTTGATGTCAGTATGGGTTGGTTTGTCATTCTTTTTGCGTTTGGTTTCGTTTCTTTGCAATGGTTTTGTTGATTGTAAAACTGCAACTATTTGACTTTTTAATATTATCAGACGAACAAAAAAAAAAGATAGGAATACTCTCTTTTATTTGCACCAAATAGGAGTGTTCTTCAATTTCGAGAAATAACACCTTTCACATCGTTCGTTACTGTTATATTTTCATTCGTGAACGTGTGTAACCGTATGCAAGACAATATTAATTTACCATGAATGTATATCAATGGCCCTGTTCGTTTGACAATCGCTGGCGGTAGCGACCAACGGCAGCGACTAGCGACATCGACCGACGATAATTTTTGTTGTTCGTTTGGTAGTCGCTGGCGACTAGCGACCAGTCGCTGCGATCAATCACTGTGTTTTTCATTTTGTTGTCGCTAACGACTAATATATATATGTATATATTAAAAATATAATATATAATTCTATGTTTAATTTTAGTTTTATTTTAATTATATGTTTAATTTTAATTTTATATTAATTCTATGTTTAATTTTAATTTACTTTAATTTAATTTACTTTTTTTCATTTAAATTTTAATTAATTTTAGTTTTAATTTTAAATTGAATTTTAATTCTATTTTTAATTTAATTTTTTTAATTCTATGTTTAATTTTGTTTTTGTTTTTATAGTTGCATTTAATCTTAAATATAATTTTATATTAATTTAAATTTAAATTTTATTTATTAAGTTTTAGTTTCTACTTTAAATTTTAATTTTAAATTTTAACTTAACTTTAGTTTTATTTCTAATTTATATTTTAATTTATATTTTATTTTTAGATTTAATATTTATTTTATTTAAAATTTTTGTCGCTAGTTTGTTCGTTTCGTAGTCGCTAGCGATTAATCGATGGAATGTAACGCCAATTTTAAATCGCGTGGCCGAAAAAATTAGCGACTGAAAAATTCCAATCGCTAGTCGCTGCGATTGGTCGCTGCGATTAGTCGCTGGTTTAGCGACTGTGAAACGAATAACATTTTAGTCGCTATCGCTAGTCGTTGTCGCTAGCGACTGCGAAACGAACATGACCAATATACACTAAAGCGGCTAAAAAACTTAGAATTCATGTGCTAATTTTAAAATTTTAGCTTTTTATTTTCTCTTCACACAATTATAAAGTTGACCCTTTAATCTAAATTTTAACATACATATAGAATTTTTAAATATTTGGTCTTGAGCAATTTGACCTGTATACTAAACAAAAGGTATGTGTATCCACCAATTCTGAAAAAGTTGGACATTTTCCAACTTTTAATGTTAGTTTGCCAAAATAACTTTGAAATAATAATATTACTAGTCTTTGTGACTTTAAGGATTTGTAGAGGGCTCAAAGACAAATTTCCCAAAATAAAATTTGTTCTAATTAAAAACAATTTGTTTCCATGAGAGACTATGTCATCCATATAAATGGTTGGTTTAGGAGATGGTTGGAGATTCCAAAACTCTAAATTCTCTTCCCGTGTTCAAGGGATATTCCATGTTTATGCATTTTATAATATAAGTAACACATCGATCAAGGGTGTTTTAAAAATGTTTTAGTTCTAGTAACAAACAACTGTGTGAAAGCCTTTTGATATAGTAGTCAAAAATTTAAAAGTTTCTATATTAGGTTTAAGAATGAACTTTTAAAAAATGCAGTTTTTTACGGTATTTCAGGTGCAGTCTTCAGGAAACTTCAAATTGTTGCATGCAGAGCCATTCATTGTAGTTTCGTATGTTGCAGGGAGAGTTTGTCTATCAAAAATTTCATATATGTAGAATAATGGTCCGATTATTCATCGCTCGTAATAGAATTAAGATTAAAATATAGATGATATTGTAACTTTCGGTTCGACCAGTGTTAAAAAAAAACGACCATGCAATACGGATCTAAGAGCATCTTTATCCAAGTCTCTTAAGAGAGTTTCTTAGCAAAAATATAGGGGTGGGCCCCACTATTTTTTAAAAACCGTCGATTCTCGTCCCTAAATAAGAGACGATCGTGGGGAGCTTTTTAAACTGTTCGCAAGCTCCACCGACACATGACGGCCCACGATTGGTTCTTTTGTTAATTTTTTTTTTTAAATGAGACAAAAGAAAACCCACCAATGAGTTTATACGTTAAAGATGCCCTAAGGCAATTAGATCTGAACTCTTGGTTTGTATTTTTATTATTGTTTTGCGCATAACAATTGCAAGTTACATATAAGATTATTCATATAGAGATGATATAATATATGCTTTTAATATAATAGATGGAGGAGAGTCATTGGTGAATGCGATACATTACATGTGGTCCATGATCCCATATTCTCATTTCTTCCTTTCCATTTTTAAATTATGTATTCGTATAAATAATTTATATAAACGAATCTTAACATATCATGTGGCACGATAGGACCAATAGCTGACTAACAGATAAACACCCATGACGATGTGCCATTATGAACATGAGAAAGCAAAGAGATGACCACGAGGTTTAACTCAGCGTCGTGAGATTATATGAGCACGCCATACTCTCTATCTTTTGATTAAAAAATAACATTTCTACTAATATTTGTGGAAAAAAGATCCTAAATCGGAAATAATTTACGGAGATATTGAATAATATGTAAGTGACATGTGTTAATTTATTTATTGTCAATTGATTTTAAGTTAAGTCGAAAGTCTATGAAATTAGAGTTAGCCTATACTTTGTCCACCGTACTAATTATAACCTAAAACAAAACTCAAGTCTTCCGAAATAACTAAAAAAATATTATCTCGGAGAAAGCATAATAAATTATATCGAGATTAATAGTTAAAAAATCATTATTTCGAAAGAGTGTAGAAAAAATTTTTACATCGGAGTTGGGCATTAACTAATATATACTCTTTCTATTTCATATTACTTAATGTTTAAGGATTTTGCACTCGGATTAAAGAATCGCTAACTTTTATTCAATTTACATTTTTTACATAAAAAGCATCATTATCAAAATTAATTTAACCAATAGAAAATTATACTCTATTATACAAACAATCACAAATATCATATAATATTAACTTTCTGCATAAAAATTTGAAAATATCAACTAATTTGATATTTTTTCCCTCTAAAATAACAACTTCTGTTATAGCACATTATATATTTATATAGAGATGTTTATTATCCTTGTTTTTTCTTGTTCAACTTTCATTATGCTTAAATAATATCTGAGTTCTAAGTTAAAACATAAATTATTGTAACATATACATATTTTAAACCTTATAAATTAATATAGACAACACATGTTTTCTTCTATCTATTCACACAACAACTTCGTTCTTCTACATGTGTGGAGAAAAAGTCAGGTCATTCAGACAACAAATCTTATCATATATTTTATTACTCAGGAAAGAGTCGGAGTTATGTTCTCTGTCATCTAGAAGTAATGGATCTAGACACTCTTTGAATAATATTCTTTAGGTCAAAGACAAAGTTCTTATATTTTTCAGATTTTTTTTCACCTTTCACGCGGTTTTTTAAAGTATGTTTTTTTTTTCCTCGGCAATTCAATATGGGAAACGATTATTTTTACTAATTAAATTTCATTCTCATTAATCGTAAAATCTGTACAATTGTGGGTTTATATACAAATATAGAAATGGCCTAAACCAAAGCTTTAAACCGAAAATCTACCTATACAGAATTGGTTTATAGAATACCAATGTACAAATCAAACAAGCTAAAGACTATAGACTAATAGTCCCCCTCAAGATGAGTCAAAAATATTTACAAGACTCATCTTGCTTACCAAACTACGAAATGAAGTGGGATATAAAAGCTTGGTAAGAATATCAGCCACCTGCAACTCAGAACGAACATGAAGCAGTTTGAATAAACCATCAACTAACCTTTCTCTTACCCGATGATAATCCATCTCAATGGCCTTGGTACGCTCATGGAACACAGGGTTATGAGCAATGTGGATAGCCGCAGTATTGTCACAGAACAAAAGAGTTTGCTTCATCTGAGGAACCTGTAACTCTTTAAGAAAGTTAGTAAGCCAGACTACCTCATCAACAGCAAAGGCAAGACTCCGATATTCCGCCTCAGCTGTAGATTTGGAAACTGTTTGCTGCTTCTTGGACTTCCAAGAGATAAGGGAAGAACCAAGAAACATGGCATAACCAGAAGTAGATCTTCTAGTGTCCAAGCAGGAACCCCAGTCTGCATCAGCAAAAGCCTGAAGTTGCAGATCTGATTTAGAAGAGTAGAACAAACCTTGACCCACTGTGCCTTTGATGTAATGCAGAACTTTATAAAGAGCTTGTTGATGTTCTGTTCTGGGAGCAGAGCTAAATTGACTGAGCTTATTGACTGCAAATGTAATATCAGGCCTGGTTATTTGCAAATACATAAGCTTCCCAATTAATCTCCTATAAGATTCTGCATCTACAAAGTCACCACCACTGTCTTTTGACAACTTCAAATGAGGATCCAGAGGAATAGAAGAAGGTTTGCAACCAAGAAGACCCGTCTCATCAAGCAAGTCAAGAGCATACTTGCGTTGACAAACATGAATGCCAGCCTGAGATCTAGCAATTTCTAAGCCTAAGAAATATTTCAAAGGACCTAGATCCCGAAGCTTGAAATGAGACGCCAAAGCAACTTTCAACATTACCACAGCTTCATCATTATTACTAGCAATAATGATGTCATCCACATACACTAAAACACACATGTAAAGATCACCAGCTATCTTGGTAAAACAGGTATGATCAGAATGGATCTTTTGAAAACCCAAACCTGTCAGAGTAGATGCAAACTTCAATAACCATTGTCTTGAAGCTTTCTTTAAACCATAGATAGATTTCTGGAGTTTACAAACAGCATTATGAGGTAAGTCCCCCTGTTTGGATGCATATCCTGGTGGGAGTTTCATGTATATTTCTTCATCTAGATCACCATTCAAAAAGGCATTAGAAACATCAAGCTGTGTTAATGACCAGCCAAAAATAGCAGAAAGTGCTAAGATGAGTTTGACTGAAGTGAGTTTCACAACTGGGGAGAAAGTTTCTGTGAAATCTATGCCTTCAACTTGAGTATAGCCTTTGGCGACAAGCCTAGCTTTATACCTCTCAACGCTGCCATCTGCATTGTGTTTTACCTTAAACACCCATTTGCAACCAATTGCAGATTTCCCATCAGGCAGAGTACACACCAACGAAGTATGAGTGCCTTCCAAAGCATCTACTTCAGAATCCATAGCCTTGCACCATACCTTTAATTTCTTTACCTCAGTATAGGTTGAGGGTTCTTTCTCTTTGTCAATGGAAACCAAGAATGAAAGATAAAGAGGAGAAACTTTATCAAAAGAAAGGAACTGAGCAATTTCATGTATGGTTGAGGACCCTACTGAATGACAATAGTAGTCCTGAAGATAAGCAGGCTGTTTAATCTTCCTGTGTGATGTAGAAACAGAAGGTTTCTGTACATCTATTAGAGGATTTACAGAAGGTAAATTCTCTAGAAAAGAAGAAGATGCAGAAACATCTACTTCAGAAGTTTTAGTTAGCACAAGAGATTTCAAGTTCAGATCAGGAAAAAGAGAGTGATAATCCTCTATAGAATCTGAATTCGAAAAGGGAAAGAGTTCCTCATGAAAAACTACATGCCTAGAAATGAGGATCTGATTAGTCTCAATATCTAGGAGCTTGTAACTTTTGTATCCAGAAGGATAACCAAGAAAGATACAGGCTTTAGCTCTAGGATCAAATTTGTGCCTATGTTTGGGTGAAGTAGAAGCATAGGAAAGACAACCAAACACTTTAAGCTGACTGTAGTCTGGAACTTTCTTAGTTAGAACTTCATAAGGGGATTTATTCTCCAAAACAGGAGCAGGTAATCGATTAATCAAATGAACTGCGGTTAGAATGCAGTCACCCCAGAAAGGAAGAGGAACATGTGATTGAAAGAAAAGAGATCTAGCAACATTTAAGATATGTTGATGCTTTCTTTCAACCACAGAATTTTGTTGAGGTGTTTCAGGACAAGAGTGAAAAGGAACTATGCCTTTGGATTGATAAAGGTTGGTGAAATTAAGTTCTGGAGCATTGTCAGATCTAACCCTCTTAACCTTGGTACTAAATTGATTCTCTACCATGTTGATAAAGGTGGGAAAGACATGTAAGACATCTGACTTATGCTTAAGTAAATACACCCATGTGGCCCTAGAACAATCATCCACTATTGTCAAGAAATACCTATAACCATCATGAGTGGGAACTGAAAATGGACCCCAAGTGTCTATATGAAGCAGATCAAAAGGATGCTTACTAATGTTATTGTGAGAAACAAAAGGTAAATGTTTTTGTTTGGATAAATGACAGACTTTACAATGAAAGCTATCTGTTTTTGGTTTAGTTGGAAAAGACAAAATACTATGCATAGGAATGAGTTTAGAAATAGAAGGATGACCTAACCTTTGATGCCAAATGTCTGAGATGATAGTTGTAGATGCTATATATGAAGTATGTGTACCATGAAAAGCTACTGACTCAATATCCAGGAAGTACAAATTGGCAACTTGTCTACCCATTCCAATCATTAATCCCTGTGTACGATCCTGAAGTACACAAACAGATTCATCAAACCAAATACGACAACCCATTGATCTTGTTAAGCAGCTAACACTTAAAAGATTAAACTTAAACTGAGGAATGTAAAGAACACCATCAAGTCTAAGGTTATTTCTTAAAAGGATTGTTCCTATTCCAACAATGCTCACAAGGATTCCATTTGGGAGGGCTACTGTAGTATTTGGGAGAGTTTTAAAAGTGGAAAAGGAGTTTTTATCATGGCAAATATGATTGGTTGCACCAGAATCTATCACCCAAGCATCTATAGCAGTGATACTGCTATTAATAGAACAAAGATATGGCCTATCAATACTGGTAAAAGAACAAAGGATAGAGGGGTAAAAGGTACCAGATATTGGGCAAATTCCAGTTGAAGTGGAAGAAGAAGAAGGTTCAGAAGAAACTGAGACAGATTGAACTTCTGGTATGGTGACTTGACTGGTTGAACTTGGAGGCTGAAGCTTACTGCTTAGAAAGGACACAATTTGTTGAATCTGTTCTTTAGACAAATCTGCAGTTTGAGCACCAACTTCTCCACTATTATCACCCACTGTTATATTTGCAACCGCAGAAGAAATCTCCTTGTCAAATTTCTGCATAGGCTTGAAAGTGGTTGGATACCCATGTTTCTTGTAACATTTATCCATTATATGACCCAATTTTCCACAGAATGTACACACAGGCCTGTCTTTCCTTTGGTAATACTGACTTTCTGTTGTAGCATTAACCATGGGTGAAACATTGGAATCATGTGAGACCTGGAAAGCAGTTGGCTCTATGACAGATGACCTTGCTGACTTCTGAGAATCCTCCTGGTCTAACAAATTGAATACCTCTGAGAGAGATGGTAAAGACTTCTTCATAAGGATGCGGCTTCTGACATTTTCATAGTTGTCATTAAGTCCCATGAGGAAGTCTATGACTCTATTAGTCTCTCTTTCAGCTAGTAACTCTTCGACTGTTCTACCAACTGGTTGAACACTTGACAGTTCTTCCCACAAAGCTTGAGTCTGAGTATGATAGGAGGATAGATCCATGCTTCCTTGACGGAAAGAGTGTATCCGATGTCTGAGTTTGTAAAATCTTGGTAGATTAGATTTGTGGTACCGTATATGTAAATCCTTCCAAATATCACAAGCATTCTTGAAGTATAAGATGCTTGTGTATATCTTCTTAGAAACACTGTTGAGTAACCACGATTTTACCATGCTATTACATCTGCACCAGATCTTATAATAAGGATCAAGTTCATCAGGTCGCGCAATGGATCCATCTAGAAAACCTAGCTTATTCTTAGCTTCCATACTCATTGTCATAGCTATAGTCCATACTCCATAGTTATCTCCATCTAATGGTTCCGCAACTAGCACTAAACCAGGATGATCTGAACTATGAAGATGATAGGGAGAATGAATGTTGTCAGGTGAGTTTGATACCTCAAAGTGATCGGAGGAGATACGCAAAGCAGAACGACGTGATTCAACTTGACCTCGAATTTCAGAGGTTTCTCTGTGAATGCTTCGTTCCTGAGACTTATCTCGAGTGGTTGGAGTAAGACGATGTTCCGATTCAGGTGAATCGGAAGTAGATCTGCGGTATTTCGACTTGCAATTTCTTCTTCCCATTGAAATCGATCCAGCTCAAAAATCAACTTGATCTTCGATGATCTCTGGAGTCGCACAGGAAGAGGAAGTGTTATCTAAACTCAATAACAACCGAGAAGACTTTCCGGCGAAAGATTCCGGTGAAAGATGATCTGAGAGTTTGTTAGAGAACGAGAGAGAGAGTGAGTTTAAGCTCTGATACCATTTTACTAATTAAATCTCATTCTCATTAATCGTAAAATCTGTAAAATTGTGGGTTTATATACAAATATAGAAATGGCCTAAACCAAAGCCTTAAACCGAAAATCTACCTATACAGAATTGATTTATAGAATACCAATGTACAAATCAAACAAGCTAAAGACTATAGACTAATAATTATATATCCCAAGAAAACAAATCTTGTTCATCATTTTCAAATAAAAATGGGTAACATCACGAGTAGATCTACTAGTAAATCGTAGAACAAGTATAGTGGTGGAAGATTTGTGATTTTAACAAGTTTTTAGTCGATCAATTTTAAGTTATTTTGTAAGATCATATATATATATATATATGATCAACGGGCTTAGCCGTTGTTGACGTTTATTTATGGGTTTATTGGCAGTTGTGGAAGGTTAGGGATCGATTAATCTTTAGTAGAGGCTTCTTCCGGTGAATGAGTTGATTCATATTGCTCTTGCTGGTGCACGAGAATGACAAGTTGCCGCCTCTCTCTATTCGAAAGTGTCTGGCCATGGTACCCCTCCTTTGGAATGTATTGATGTTACACCAATTATCTTACCTTCATGATATCAATTTTGAGTGAATGCATCATGAGACCCCTCTTCAAAGAAGTGTGACATGAGATGGTTATTTAGCTTTTCAAATGGTACTACTCTCGCTAAGTATGTCTCCTACAAGGAGAGACTGCCATCGGCTTTGGCGGCGGAAGCATTGAATCTTTGGACAGCGCTATGCCAAACTCTAGTGTTAGGGATTGATGAGTTGCACTTGCACTCCAACTTCCAAGTATTGGTCAATTTGATCAATCGTCGTGAAGATCATATTAATATTATTGGTTTTCTCGCATATGTTAGGAGTCTCATTTCTAGTTTTTCTTCTATTACTTTCTCGTTTATCTTACGAAATTCAAATTCTGTTGCTGATTCGCTAGCAAACCGAATTTTTTGTGCTCAAAATTCTTCAATCCGTGAAGTTTAATAAAATTCTTTTTGTGACAAAAAAAAACAAGAAAAGTAAAACATAATTTATACCAAAAAAGTGTAAAATCATATATGGATGGCTGATATATGATTATATTCAATAAAAAATTCAGCATATTCCCATTTTGCATATATTCTCAATTCTCAGCATTTAGCACCAATAGAAAACGATTCCATATCCCAGCGAGGGAAGTAATTGGATTGTTTAATTATCTCCACATGACGTTACTAACACGTGTCGAGCTGGAAATTATTTTAGAATTTAACAAATAATCCTAAAGTAGAACGAATGTAAAATATTATAAATTAAATAAAAGTGTGAACATTTTGATTTTCCCGTTCTATTCGATTTTTTTTCCTCAAAATATTTTGGTTTGATTTGGCTTTGGTTTTGTTTGAGTTAAATTACATTTTGAGTGCTTGTTGTAGATATGTTTGAACATTTTTGGTTATTTTTAAGTATTTCAGATATATTTTCATATATTTTTTGGTATTTTGATTGTTTTCAATTATCTAAAATATTTTTAATTCAGCTTGATTTGCTTTTGGTTTTTTGGTTTCCAAAAAGGGTGAATTTAATAAATAACTAAACGATGTGACGTATTTAGTTTTTAGGAAAGAGAAGGTGAAATAATAATATTTTAATGGGGAAAGATTACTAAAATACCTCTGATTTCTATAAAAAGACAAAAAAAAAATTTAAAAGTTGAGGGCGCCAAGGTAATTTAACACGGGAAGGGTTGTGAAATTTAATTATGTCACATCCTATAGTTATTCATTAATATTATCCTTTCAAAAACTGGAACTATTCACATATTTTCTAAAACTTATTCGTTTGTTTTGAATTTTTGTTTCTTTTGATTTGGGTTTTTTTATTCTAGTTGATATGTTTACCCCTAGTTAAACATGAGATAGTAAACAATCAAGTCAAATATGGTGATGCAACTGCGGCTTTCGGGTGTTTTCTCCTACAATGATTAGAAAAGTTTAACCAAACACGAAAGGATTGGAAAAAGAAAAATGAAAAAATATAAACAAAAGATGAAGTTATAGGAAGTTTGGCGGCAACTACTAAACTAGTTCATAGGGGAGTATCTTGTGACACAATATGCAAAAGTTGTGGCGCCACTGAAGAAACAATTAATCATATCTTCTTTTAGTGCGCCTCAATTAAGTACATTTAGGATCTCTATAAGGACCAGACAAGAATGGATGTTTTCCCATCAAATTCAATATATACTAATATATATAGAGTATCTCTTTTGGCGAAATCTTTTGAGAAATCGGGAAAGCGATCGCTCTGAACTTTTTACGTGGCTGATATGATTAATTTGGAAAGCAAGAAATCAAAATGTTTTCCAAGGAGCTCAATTGAATGTGGATGGGATACTACGGTCTGCAGAGACAGATTTTATAGCTTGAAAAGAAGTGCAAGTCATTTTTTCTTCGGAACAAGAACGACTTCCTGTCGAACCTTTCATTCCGGATGGTTTACTCTGCCGAATAGATGGTTCATGGAAACAATCGACCCTTACTTCAGGACCTGGCTGGATCTGCACATATAAGGATAATGCGGTAATCTTAGTGGGAGCGAAATGCCAGCGACGGAGTCTTTCGCCATTATATGCAAAATTGAAAACTCTGTTATGGGCACTGTCAGAAATTCATAATAGCATAATAGATTGTCAGTTCTTCTAGACGGACTACGCGAAGCTTACTACTATTATCCAACATCCGGAGGATTGGCCAGCCCTTCATACGCAGCCCTTCTTTATCACGCAAGCAGATAAATTGGCACGAGGATTCCGTACTCTTTTCCATTATTTTATTTTTTGTAGACACAATTTCTCCGAATTGGCTATCCACTTCGGGTGATAGCTCATAACTAATGTGTGTTGACATAAAAAACAAAAAAAACAAAAGATTAAATTATGATGCATTATGTAATTTGAATAATTAGACTACATTTTTGTTTGAGTTGGATGGAACTACGAGAAATTTAAACATTGTGATACACCGGCACACCATTAAAAAGAAAAATCTGTCTAAAAAACTATAGATGTAATAGGGGAAGATTAGCGGTTGCACCAATTTTACTGTCATTTCACGAAATTAAGATTTGAATTCTACGATTATTTTTTTGTGAAAAAAACTATATATTATTATATTACATAGAAAAAAGTAAAATTATAGATGCAATATTAGTAATTATAAAGTATAGCTTTACAATGGTACTGTGAAATTTTTTACATCCCATTGGTAATACTTTCAAAAGATATTTATACATTGTTTGCTTCGTCTATTGTTATGTTGTGTCGTTTTATCCCCTTGTTTTGTCTGTTTATTGGCTGTCATTAGTACGATGCTTAGACTAATTAAGAAAATATTTGAAAAACTAAAAAAAAAGAAAAGAAAAGTTAAACGCGGCATGAATATTGTAATGCAAAGAAGAGCTGATTCCCGAAAAAGTAATCATTTTCTCCCATCGCGAAAGACCAAAATTCATCTACAAAATTCAAGATCTATAGAAGAGTATTATACTTTCTCCGTTTTATAAAAATTACCGTTTTGATGTCTTAATTTTAATTTTAAAAAATGTCGTTTTACATTTTCGATGTAAATTTATAAATAAAATTTTGGTTTTAGTTTTACTATTCTTTTTGTGGAAACCCTTGGTGCTGTGGTTGACTAATAGCTAATTAGTGTTTCTATATCAAAAAGTTTTTTTTTTTTTTTGTTAAAAATCTATATCAAAAAGTTTGATGATCAATTCTCAGAAGATACACGATTTAGTTACAAATTAATGAAAATGAGTTTATAGGAAATTTTTAGCGTGGTGAAAGCAAAGACCATTAGTCTTGGTGATTGATATGATGAAGCAAATGGAATGGAAAGATTTTTTCGATGAAAAATTGTCCTTGTAGGTATTTTTCAAAATCTGTAATAGCAATAATAATAATTCAGACGATTAAAAATCTCATATTTTAATATATTAATGGAATATATTTTCTTTAAAAAGTATTATCGAAAGATATATAAGATTTTAGCAGTTTTTCATCCATATAAAAATATCAAAATAATATATTTTTGCATACAATTAAAAAAGTATAAACCTAATCATATTTTTTACTCTTTATTGGTAACAAAACTTTAATAGGTTTTGTCGTTTCCGTTTATGGATTTGTGAGATTGACCACTGCAATGTTACACGGTTCAATTTAATCAGTTCCACTCAAATATGTCTGTCTCTTCAAACACCCATTGCATGTAAGAGAGAGAGAAAGAAGAAAGAAGAAACAGACAAAACTCAAAAAAAAAACCACATAGATAAGACTCTTGATGAGTGTGAGCACTTAGAGACAAAGTGAGATAAGGTTTTTTGTTTTCTTCTTTAACATATTCTTCTTCTCTTCTCATCTCTTCTAGTAAATCTAATCCCTTCTTTATCGAATATCTCTTTCCCTTATATGTGCTTTCTTTTTTGGTAAATTTTTATTTTCTCTTCTTGATTTGGTCAAAACCCTAGATTTGTTGTATCTAAAAATGAATAACTTTCCTCTTTTTCTTTCCACTATAAATATAATGTTCCTCTGGTTTTTGCTTTACCCTAAGGCCTTCTCAGATCTAACTCTACAGCTTCAAAGTCTCATCCTTTACAAAAACCCTTTTCTTATATTTGATCTCTAATGTGAGTATCTCTATAGGTAAGGTTAAGAGTGAGTGATGGGGAAAAATTAAAGAGAAAACACAAAGAAACTGACAGAAGAGAGTGAGCACACAAAAGCATTTTGCATGTTTGATGCATTTGCTTCTTTATTGCGTGCTCACTGCTCTTTCTGTCAGATTCCTACACCGTTTCATCTCGGTGTCTCTTCATGTTTTCTTCTTTGATTGTCTTCTCAAATCTCTCTCTCTTGTTTTGTTTATCTCTACATAAGTAATTAGATACAATTTGATATCTCTATATTGTCTTATCATAGGTTTCTAATTTGCATGCGATTTTGCTTTTTTTCTTATTTGTTGAACTTTATATTTTATGAGATCATTAGTATCGAAAAAGCTTTAATCTATGAGTTTAAGGCGTGGTTAAGTGAGATTAGCATGGGACCATTAACGTTAAACCTAGTTTTTTCTTAGGCTGGTCCTAATTATTTTGAATCCTTAATTTCCTCGATTCAGGCTATTATTATATATATGGTTTTATACTTTCTGCATTGCTCATTAACCGTTATAATCCTTGACTTCATATCTTGAATCAATAAATTTGTGTAGATATATCATTTGGTTCATATGATCAAAGTCATGGATCTTGCAAGATTACTGTTCATCATTACTATGAATTAGTCATTTGGTGTACATATTATTTATATTGTATACTCTTACATTTTGATTCAATGAAGGTGTATATTAATGTATCTAATATAGTCTAATATGTATATCCTATTGTGTATTGATTAATTTAGTCTAATATATAGATGTTATAAATATATATCATTTTGATTCCATGTGATCACGTTGTGAATCCCACAAGAATATTCTTGTGGGTTTGTTTCTTTGATTTAAGAACAAATCATCTCATAACTCGATAAATTTCATTTAACTAAAAAAAATGTCTTTGCATCTAGTGCTAAAAGATGAGCATTTAGAGTTTTCCATCATGTTCAAGTAATTTTGGATCCATGAAGCGTTTCTCAAATGCATTGCAAATTAGCAATATGGCACACAAACTTAGGTGTGTTCTTGCTGTATTTGCCTTAATATGTTCAATCTAAATATAGTTGTTTCTTGATGCCAGTGAAAAGCATTACCATTGAACATGTATTTCTTAAATGCCACAGATTATAGTAAGATGGATACAACGGTTGCGCTTCTCATTTCAATCTTAGTAGAATTCGATAGAAGTATCGCATGATATGATAAGTAGAAATCATTTGATATGGAGCATGGTTTGCATAGTACATAAATATTGCATTACATTAATTGATTTTGTAGTTATAAGATGCAAGAGAAAATTTTTGCATTCATATAGAATAGTTAGAATTACATGGTGCACTTTTGGGTGAGCTATGAAGACAAAATCAAAGAGTCTTTAATATAACTTTTGTACATTTCTTCAATTGCTCTTTGCGTGAACAAGGAAGACCGCGAGTTTGTCAAAGGTACTAGAATATCTTTCTCATATACTCAATATATATGTCTATATTTGACTTTGTTAGTTTCTTGATTGTACAATCGCGTAACAATCCTTGTGTCCTGATCATCATAGGGCTAGTTTTATGTTATGGGGTTGTATTTGATATCTATATTTGCTTATTCTGTTTTTAGGTCTGATTCTCTATGTCAAAATTCTGGTTGCTACCTCGAATCAGCTGTTAATACAGAGTCAAAAGAGAGTAAATGCGGTTTCCGTAAACTGTTTGTAATCTTTTGGGATGTCGAATGTCGCGGGTTTCATTCATATGTGATTGTAGTTTAGAGTCCGGGAATATACATTGTTCTGAGTAGGTATAAGGTGAGTATGATCTGAATAGGATCATTGCTATGCAACTGCATGTGCATAGGTATACTTTGAAAGTGAAAAAGTATGTTCAAAACTTTTATTGAATATGTGCAGATTTGTATTGCAAAGAGTGTAGATTTCATCAACTAGTTTCTAGTTAAAAATGTGAATATGATGGTAAAACATTATAAGATTTTTCTTGAATAAACACATAGGACTATTTAACTTGTGAATATCCCAAAGTCCATTACTAATAGAAATTAAAGTTGATATTCTGAGTAAGTAATGTGTAGTACTCTACTCTGACCAGTCCAAAATATCAAAGATCATGGAAGACTGATACCTAACAGAAGCCAAACATGTTGGCTATTATTGTCACCGGAAGGCAATGTATGCTCTCCCGGTGAGCGCATGGAAGTCTTTGACTTGCATTCTATAGAGAAACGGATTAAATGTGCATCCTCGGAGTGGAATATTAAACATTTCTTCAACAAACAAAATTGTATAAAGAAATGGTTTTCACTCAATATTAAACATTGTTCAGAAAGAATACAATGGAGGTGAGTAAGCCAATCCCGGCTCGTGCTATGTTCGATACCCGAACATTGCTTCACATTAAACCGGTGGAGCATATCACATTCGAGTTCGCCATAAAAGAACTCGTAAAATTACTTGTTGAGCTCCGTGAAGATAGTTCTTCCTCCTCCTCCGAAAAAGAAGAAGGAGAAGGAGACGTATGTCACAGGCCATGGCCAGCTTCTAGTAAAGCAGAACGGAGAAGAGACCTTCCTCCTCGTGTATCTCGGCGATACTCACAGGTATCTCTACCCATTTATCTCCGCCATAAGTTTCTGCCACGGTCACGAAAAGTAGCATCTTCTCGACCCCAACGTTAATCTTATATGATTAAGTTCTCTAGTTTTGGATCCACGAACATTTTGTGTGTGTAACTAATAAATATTGTGATGTTCTTAAACTTTATATCCATTGGCCAAATCTTTATTTATGCAATCGTATAATGTCATTTGTGTAACAGAAGAAGAAAGGGATACACATGTTTTATCTAAATTTCTGATAATAACCGGTTTATTCGCGTACCGATTGTCCGGTTATTTATAGTATACACACATTTGGACAGTAGATTTAAGCCGCAAGCAACCTCTGGATGTCCTTCTGCAACATCTCACAACAAAAAGATTGTTAGTATTATCTACTAGCTGTCTTTAGGAAGGTACTGAGTTCGATAGTAGACTAGTCCAACTTAGGGCGAAACCGAAAAACCAAACTGAAAAATCGAAAAAACATCTAACCGAATTTAGAAAATATCCGAATGTTTCTCAAAACAGAACCAAAATATTGAGGTAACGAAAAAGAACTGAAAATATTCAAAATACCTAAAAATATCCAAAATACCTAAAATGTTCAAAAGTATTTGAAATAACCGAAAATATCCCAAAATACCCGAAAAATACAAATTTAAGTGGTTACTAGTTTAATGAGAACCTAACCCGAACTGGACCAAAAATCTTTCGGTTCCAAACTTTAGGAATTCAATTTGGAAATCCGGAGGGAAACAAAGATTAAAAAATTGGTACCTCGATTTGGAAAGGCGAAGTAGTGGGAGGGTATCTCTCGACGACGTTGCCATTTTTATCAACCAAGAATTTTTCAAAGTTCCATTTGATCAAATCACCCAAGAATCCACCAGATTTTGATTTCAAGAATTGGTAGATAGGAGCTGTGCTTGGTCCATTAACATCAACCTGAAAGAAAAAAACACAAAACTCATCACCATTTCAAGATGTCTCTCTTTGAACTCAAGTCTCTTTTTTGTTGTTGTTTCTCCATACCTTATCGAATATAGGAAATTCCGCTTTAAACCGGGTACACACGAATCGTTTGATATCCGGGTTTGATCCGGGTTCTTGACCTCCAAATTGATTGCAAGGGAAAGCAAGAATCTCAAATCCTAAAAAAGAGACAAAAGGGTCACACATAATGTGTTACATATTATATAATGTATCAAAAGCTAAACTATAGAAAACTAACCTTGGTTCTTGTATTTCTCATATAGCTGTGAAAGCTCTGTGTAATTTGTTGATGTCAAACCACTGTGCATGTGAATGTTCATGAACATTAAAAAAAACTGTTAAGAAATAAGCGAGTTTAAACATAGAAGAAAACTTAAAAACGTAGAGAGAAAAACGAGACTGAGGTAAACACTCGTGTTAGGGTTTTTTTTATTGATTGTACTAATGAATAAAATTACAAAGCCTATCACGTATATTTATAGCCTCAAAAACCGAGTTAACTAAATGTGCCATCTGCCGGTACATAGAGATTTAAATCACTTTAAAATCAAAACATTTGTTTATTATAAGGATTCGAAATTTTCGGAACAATTTGAACAAAACAAAGAAAGAATCAAACCATTGTGAAGCAACGTTAACAATCAACAAAGGTTTTCCTTTGAATATCTCCAGAGAAACATCCTTCCCAGTTATGTCCTGTTCAAAGACCAAAACAGAACAATTATATATCTCTCCAAATTTTATTTTTTTTACCACCAAGCATATTTTTAAGAAGCTAAATCAAGAAACGCAAAGCCAAAAAAGATTCTTTCTTACTTAAAATTCTTTTTTGAAAACGTTGGAGATCTCGGAAGTACGAAATCGACCGAATATATTAGAATAGTTGACACATCAATGTATATTCTTCAATTATCAAATTAGTAGTTTTTCTATTGTCAAATATATAAATAACGTCGGAAATTTATAGAAATAAGTTTATTGGCTAATGAATAAAATTGAGAAAATCCGTTTATACTTCAAAAGGGTTTCTCCGTTTTTGACACATACCTTAACAGTGAAATCGTGAACAGTCTTCTCAGCAGCAGCTCTTGCATAAACACTAAAGTTTCTTGAGTTATACTTAAGAAACCTATGACTATTATTCAAAGATTTCAAGGAAACACCATGTTTCAGATTCCGAGAATCTGATATTTTCTTAGAGAATTTCAATGAAGAGACTAAGAAAGTCGAAGAATTTGTAAGGTGTTTGGGTTTGGTTGTAGAGAAACCATTGAACACTGTAGAGAATGGTGTGTAAGAAGAAGAAGCCATTATCAAAAGCAGAGTGTATATGCGTAGAACGAGTTTTTTTTTTATAGTTTTATAAACAAAAAAGTGTTTACGCGTTCATAGGAGTGATTAAGAGCTAATATAAAAAAAATGCTTAGCATTATCATTTTTATCATGCATAAAAAAAGATTTTAAAATTTATAACTACCACAAAATTTGCCATGAGAATCATTTAAAAGAATTTTTTTGTGGTCCTAATTTAAACAAGTAGTGGATATTACATTCACAGCTTAGACTGAAGAAATAAATGAAAACCTAACATATACCTGGCTTAGTGGTAACACAAGAGGTTAGTTAAAAGCTGGAAAGTCGATCATTTCATGCTCCGATTATGAAGATATGTTGAATTCATGCAAACACAAAATATAGTACCGTGCTAAAAGGTACTCTATCTAAGTAATAATTTTAAATATAGTATCCAAATTTATTATTTCGTGCTTATTTATGCATATGTCCTAATTCCGTTAACTTATCATTAAAATACGTCAAGGTGGCTACCACGTCAATAAAGAAAGGAAGCTATTTCTTACCCACATATAAAGATATGTTGGATTCATACCCGAATTATAACACAATGCTAAAATATACCCGAACTAAGTAAAAGCTCGTATTCAGTACCCAAATTTATTTTGTTGTGCTTATTTATGCATATCTCATAATTAGATATAAAGTGGACGAGTTTCCTTTGTAACCATGTCGTAGATATCACTAACCAAAACGATATATTTATGCCCATCGTTAATAAAACGACATCGTTTCAAGCAAAATGATTTATTTTCAATCTATTGAATTTTCAATTAGCCAAAGAGAAACAAAGAGATGAGAAGAATAAGACAGATCATCGACACAAGGAAATGAGATCAATTTTTTTTTCAAAATAATCTTAAAACGACTTCGTTTTATTAACATGGGCAAAACGACATAGTGATATCAATGACATGGTTACAAAGGAACATTAACCATTTCATATACCAAGTATGAGATATGCATAAGTAAGCACAAAACAATAAATTTAGACACTAAATATGAGCTTTTACTTAGTTGATGTAAATTTTAGCACGTTACTATAATTCAGGTATGAATCCAACGTAACTTCATATTTGGAGTATGACATGGCCTCCTTTTATGATTGACGTGACATCCACATCAACATATTTTAACGAGAAATTAACGAAGTTAGGATGTATGCATAAGCACAAATCAATAAGATTGGGCACAAAATACAAATTTTTACTTAATTGGGTATTGCTTTAACACGACTATAATTCGAGTATGAATCCAACATATCCTTATACTTGGATATGAAAGGAAGAACATATCATCATCATGTAAATAAGCAAAACAATATGACATTTACACAAACGTTATCATGTTTTGTACACTTTTACATTGACATAAACTGTTTCAGCAGATGTATAGAGCTCTCTAACTGTATTAGCTTAAGCTTAGGTGTGTAAAAATGTCAAGCTCTATTGGGGAGCTGTTCGTAAGTTCCGGTATTGGGACTGAAACCTCCGGTAACCATTGTCTGGTACACAGCGTAAGCATGCTCCGGCTTTCCAGACAAGCTGTATCCGCGGATCAAAGCGTTAAAGGTAAAAACGTTTGGCTCTAGACCGGCCCTTTGTATCTCGGCGTAAATTTTCCTAGCTTCTTCAACCATTCCCGCTATACCGAGATTTAGAATCAAGGAGTTGTAAGTGTATAGATCAGGGGTTATTCCTCTGCTGTTCTTCATCTCATCGTAAAGATTAAGAGCTTCTTCAAGCCTCTTTGATTTCCCGAGTCCGTTGATGATGAGATTGTAACATACTACATCTGGATCAAGGCCTGATTCCTTCAGCTCCCTGAAGTAATGTAAGCCTTCGTCTACTTTTCCGACCATACATAGGCAATCAACTAGAACCGAGTAAGTCTTGAGATCAGGTCTTACTCCTTCTTTAACCATCTTTTTGAACAACTTGCACGCTTCATCAGCCTCACCCGCTTTGCCAAACCCGTTAATGAGAATGTTGTAGATAGCACAGTTTGGCCTGCAGCCGTAGTCCAACATTCCTTCAAACAGCTGTGTTGCTTCGTTCAATCTTCCCGACTTAGAGAGGCCATCGATAAGAGGACCATATGTGCAAACAGTTGGAGAGAAGTCACCATCACTGATAAGATCATAGTACAAATCAAGAGCCTCGTCCACATTTCCTGCTTTCACAAGCCCGGAGATGACTATGTTGTGAGTTATTGTGTTTGGTTTGCACTCATGGGAAGACATCTCTTTGTACAGCTCAAAGAGTTCGTCGATTTTTCCTGATTTTCCATAAGCATCAAGCAAGAAGTTGTAGGTAGAAACATCTGGGACGCAACCGGTTCTCTTCGCCTCTAGGAACAGTCCATGTGCTATTTCAATCATATCAGCTTCAAGAAGCCCACCGATTAGTAGATTATACGTTGGAATTTTCGGTTGGACACCAAGATCTGTTGTGAATTTCTCAAATAACGTTCGAGCACCTGAAGCATCGCCATGTTTAAAAGAATATCTGATGATTGGCACAAGGATCGATTCACCATCTCGACAAATCCCATTAGCCACCAATTTCTCAGAAAATGCAACAGCATTGTCTACACCGGCTTCAGCCAAGACAGATCCCATCAAGTCTTCCCAGAAAAGAACAGTCGGTTGCTCTGCACAGTTGTGAAGAAAGTTAGCGATGATTTTGTAAGCATCTTCGATTAAACCGGCCTTGACAACACTCGGAAGAAGAGTGCAGAGGGTAACAAAATCAGGATACACAAGTTTCTTCATCTGGTGGAAGAAACACATCGCTTCTTTAACTTGACCGTTCTTCATCAAACCGTAGATAATCGTATTGTAAGTAAAAACATCCGGGACACAGCCCATGTCCATCATCTTGAACAACATCTTCACGGCTAGAACCACTTCGTCGTTCTTGCAAAGACAATCAAACAGAGTGTTGAAAGTTATTGTATTAGGTGGACAACCTTTCTTAGCCATCCCTTCGAACAACTCAATTGCCTCCTGAATTTTTCCGTTTTTGCCTAAACCTGCGAGCAACGTGTTGTAAGTAACAACTGTAGGATTGAGCTTCATTTCCTTCATTCTTATGAACATCTTCCACGCCTCATCTACTCTATCAGCTTTGTAAAGCGTATTGATCAAAGAATTAACAACGATAACATCAGGCTCACAACCGTTCTCAACCATTTCAGAAAGAAGTTTGATGGCTTCGTCTATTTCCCCGACCTTACTGTAGCATTTCATCATCATGTTATAGGTTACGGAATCAGGTGCTAGCCCTATGTTTTTCAAGCCGTAGAAGATTTGCTTCGCTTCTCGGTCCCTTCCCGCTTTAGCTAGACTATAGAGAGACGCATTGCAGGCTACAATGTTTGGAGCAATTCCTTTGGTTTTCATCTTCTCAAAAGTCTCAAGAGCACTGACAGAATCTCCAGACTTTCCATAGTAATCAATGAAAACGATGTACGTATAGGCAGTAGGTTTAACACCAAGAGACTCCATATTCCCAAAAAGTTCAAGAGCATCCTCCAACCTGTGAACTCTTAGAAGACCGCAAATCAGCGTGTTGTATGTATGTAGGTTAGGTAAGACACCTTGCTCCTTCATCACATCCAATGTATCAAACGCTTCACCAAAATTCCCAGCTTTGCACAGAGCATCCACGAGAATGGTGAAAGTTACAACGTCAGGTACATGACCATCCTTCTCCATTTCACTCCAAAACTGCCTCACGGAATCCAGATCTCTGTTATCACTAAACCTATCCAGCAAAGTAATGTAAGTTACACGATCAGGTTTGTGTCTTCCTGTTTTCATCTTTGCGAAAACCTCCTTAGCACAATCGAGCTTCCTAGCAGTACAAAGAGCATCAATAAGAACAGTGTAAGTAACCACATCAGGTCCACATCCTTCATCATCCATTCGTTTCAGTATTTCGTACGCTTCATTAATCTTTCCCGCCCTACCAAGCACCCGAATACATATTGTAAACGTGTAAACATTCGGCTTTAACCCCAAGGTCTCCATCTCTTTAAGTAAACCCATCACAGCTTCAGTATCCCTTCTTTTCCCCAATCCAACCATAAGCGAAGAGTAAGTCTGCAAACTCGGCCTAAAACCATCCAAGACCATTCTTCTATAAACCTCCATTGCCTCTGTACAAAACCTAGACTTAAGCAAAAGATGAATCAACCCATTATACGAATACGCATTCAACACAAAACCAGATTCTCTCATCTTCCTAAGCGCATAAGGCGCTTGACGCAATCCACCTTTCACAGAAAGACACTTGAAAATACTTAAGTAAGTATTAACATCCCTCTTTATAATCCTTTTCTGCATCAAATCAAACACATAACCCATTTCTTCAACTTTCCCATCAACCCTCAAAGCCTCAAGCATGTAGTTACAACTCTCCGTGGTATGAACTACATTCGAACTCCTCTCAGCTACCGATTTGAAATACGAAAACGAAGAATCAGTATCAGGAATCGACATCAAAACCTTAGCAACTTCACTCGATTTCAAGGTCTTTCCTATCAACGAAACCGAAAAATCGGAACTGTTCATCGATACAACAACGCTAAATCGCCGCGTAGTCTTTCTCCATTGCTTCTTCCGGTGAAACCCAGAACCAACTTTCAAAGCTTGGAACTTGAATCCGCTAGTTTCTAAATGATTGCTTCTCCAACTACATTTGCCTTTGATGTTACTAAACATACAAGCATCAACTATAGTAATCTCACTACATAGACTCGTCGAGCAGAGTAAAGCTACCATTTTTTTCCGAATCACAGAGATTAACGATGGTTCATCACATTACACAATTCAAGTAGGAAGAAGCTGTGATTGAAGAAAAAGACAGAGACATACATATACTGAATAGTTTATGAACAGTTCGATACGTCTCTTTTCACCGGTCGAAAAACACGACGGAGATTACTACAGTGAACCGGAGATTTTCCGATGAAGAAGAGAATGAAAGAGGGAAAAAAAACTTTGCCGAAAGGATAAAGAACTAGTGACTCGCTCGTTGCTCATCGATATTTTTCTTCCCTCCCAAAATATCTGAGGCCCAATAGTAGCCCATTTCAAGAGCTTATAGTAATTTTGAGACCCAATTAACTATGAAACGACATCGTCTCGGGGCCGGACGTTCAAAGACTCATCCGGGTTCGGTTTGATTTTTTGGTTAGGATTTTTCTGGTTTGGTTCGGTTTACTAAATCCATTCGGCTTCGAGTATTTTCAGGTTTGAAAATTTTCGAGTTTTTCTAGTTTTCTCGATATTTCTCGACCATTTTTTTTTGGTTTTTATGGGTTTTCGTATTCCAGATTCGGGTTTAGTTCGAAGTTTTCAAATTCTTCGAATACTTGTTTGGACTCTGGTAATATCTAATACTCGAAAATACCACCCACCGGAACCTGATGAGATATTTTTACATATTAGTTCGGGTTCGGATTCCGTTTTTCCGGTTAGAATCGGGTTTTGGAGTTGGGGCTTTTCGCCTAGCCCTTGACTCACTCATCAACATAGAAACGGTGTCGTATCATTCTATCGTTTTGTTTTGTTTACTTCTGCTAAAGGTGTAGTAGAATCACAAAAGGATCATTATTTATGCAATTCTTACTACACAAAGCGATTCAAATGATATGTATGACTTACACCAAACAGTGACAGTAGCAACTAGTTTTAAAAGCAAAGCGAAACTTCACACAAAACGCTGCAACAACAAATCTAGACACTTCCTCTTAAAAGGTTCTTTTATCTAGAAAAACTGCTGCGAATTTTCGAACATGTTTTAACAGATCGTGGAACAGACTGTTCCAAACATGTTATGGATGGTTCATAGGTGCACCATTCTAGTCCATCTCGAGAAGATTCAGGAACACGCAAAGCAAGAAGGCGAGCTGCGTCTTTCCACCACGAAACTTCGGTTTCTTTCTCTTGTAGCCTGCGTTCAACACGGCTCAGAGCAGTCTGGAGCTTCAGTAACTCTTCTTGTTGCCTTGTTTCTAGTAGTTCGTGCAGCTTTTTCTCTAGTTCGTATGGACACACTCCGTATCTTTCATCTGTTACCGTCTCTGGTATATGATTCTTCGTGCCTTCGTTATCCTACAAACACCCAAAGAATTACAAGTCAGATAAATCAAGAACCTGATTTGTAGTTGCTTAAACAGTTCAGGGATTTGTGTGATACTTTAAGTTTGTGTTGCCTTTGAATCCGATGCATTGTATGTCTCTCCTCTGTTTTTTCCTCCAGAGGTAATCTACCTATGTCAGGCTGGTGTTTTGAATTGCGGTCTGTTTGTCGGTGGTAATCATCGGGTTTTGAGACCTCGCATTCTGTTTTCTCCTCTTGAAAAACACTCACTGATGAGCCTTCGAAAATGGATGACGATGACAAATTGGAAATGATTTGAGGAGAAAACGGGTAACCGCTCGGTTCTTTTGAAGATGCATTGTTGGAAGACATAAGCGGATTCTCGTATAACTCTTTCTTCTGTAACTCTTCTTTTGCATTTAGAAGAAACATCTCCATTTCCATTCTCAGATTTGCCATTTTATCAAGCTCAGTTTTACTCATGACAACAAGATACAGCAAGAGAGATCCAATTCCCATTTCCAAAGGTGCTTCTCTGCTTTGTGATTCTGCAGAAATAATGTAAACAATTCAAAAACTATACAAACTCTCATCGAAAGATCAATTCTTTTCAATAGAATAGCGAACAAAACAAGAACACAGATGATGTTCGCAAAATTTGTTTACTTAAAAGAGAAAAGATAAGTCCTTTTTAAAGTTCAAAACATAACCCTACAGTTCAGTGTTAAAAGGTACAAACTTCTCACCAAATCTACGAGTCTCGGGCTGCTTTCCACCCAGTGGCATACTCCCATTGAGGCATTTCGTCGAACACCTTATGGGCGGCAAACGATACCCTTCCGTAACTTCATCTTGTTCCTCCCCTGCTTCTCTTTTCCCCTTGACACTTCTCAGCCCAGAAAGCCACCGGGCGACGACCTTTCCAGGCGTATAACACTCCACGACTGCGCACCCATCTCCCTTTCTCCGCGGAGAGTGTCCATAGCCTTCCATTGAAAACCAAGATGACAGAGGTTTTGGGTTTGGAACAGAGGAGGAGATTTAAAAGGAAGAAGAAGAAGGTTTGGTAATAGGAGGGACCAAGCTCGAGTTGACATTGATAATGGTGGGACGGAGTCGTAACAGAGAGCGATCAACACATGGAGAAGAAATAAATGAGAATCACGAGAGTTTCAGAGAAAGAGAAAATAAGGAGGGAAACTTCGATTGTTATGATTTGAATATGTTGTTTTGGAATCTTCTTCAATCATTGGTTTTTCTTTTTTCCCCGGCAAAATAAATATCTTATAAAAAATTTGAAAAATAGTATTAGTAAGGGTAACTTTGAATCTTTGATGTAGAATATGTTGGAGGAGATTAATTAAGAATATAGCAATGTGTATTTTTCATTTTAAATTAAATAATTTTTTTTTGTTATTTGTTATTTTTATCTCTTTACTCTTCCAAATTTTAAATGGCTTTATATATTTATATATATCGAAACGAAATTGTAAATACAGGGAAAAGGTAGATTTTTTTTCTATTTAACGTATTTCGAATTTTTCGAAACGGATATATATTTTGCAAATAGACGGAAATTATGATAACGTATGATCATACAGTCTATTTTTACATAATGTATACTTAGACAGTCTATTTTCGTGTGCCTATGGATTTTATAAACAACCAAACATCAAAAGGGAAAATGTAACTGGGAATCAAAATTTTATTTGGTAATATTAAAAGCATCACATGAAAAAATTTTAGGAATGAGTATTTTAAAAAAATTATGCAGCAAATAGACAGACTATTTGTTGCAGACGGTCTATCTCGATCAGAGGGGCAAAATTGTTATAAATACAGAACATATAGAGGCTTTTATTGTTGATGGCTAGTTTCTTAATTAATGGACAACTTATGTATATTGGGCCTAATTACTCTATTAATAAATAGAGGTAAGCTTTCGGATACCCGTTCAGCTCGGTTCGGATTAATTCAGGCTTTAGGTTTCGAGGTTAGCGCTTTATATCCCATTCAAATATTTATATATTTGGTTCGGATCTTTGGTGTTTTTGTTCGGATACCGTTTAATTATCTGAAAGAATTTCAAAAATCTAAATTTATTTAAAAAAGGCTCAAAATTTCCATACAAAAAGCAGTATATGACATACAAATTTATACAATGATCAAATATTTATAGGAAACATGAAATTGAGTATTTGAATTACTCATTCATGTTGGGATACTTATTTTGAATTTTTTTTGGAAATTTTCGAGTATGATAGGATTTTTTTAATAAGATCGAGTATGATAGGCTTCGAGTTAGGCACAGGTTTTTCAAAGTTTTTCAAACTTTTCGGATACCCTTTCGATTCGGATAATATTCAAATCCGAAATATCGTGCAACCAATACCAGTTCAGGTACTTATGTCATATTATTTTTCGGTTCGGTTTGGCTTTTGTGCCTAGCCAAAATAATATCATGATATAAATTTTCTCAAATATTTATTATTACATCAAGGTTCGCATTATACCAGGTAAGATATGTTAAAAGAATATAGTTTTTAAAAAAATTTAAATCGATAAACGATGTAATAAAGGATTCGTATAATTAGATTTAATATTCTTACATACTTTCTTATATTAAAAATTAGATTTTGTACCTCGCGATATATAAAATTCAAAAATAATTTACCGTAACTTTTTATTTTGTCAGAATTTACCGTAATCTAAAAACCTGCGAAACGCACTCTCTAAATAAAATATAAAACTCTATAAATAGGTTAATATTTTATATAACACAAAATTAATCCAATCATTTTAATAAATATATGTATTATACTTGTTTTTAAAATTTATTTTTCGTAAATTATATTTTTGCATTTCAATTATTTTAGATTTTATATTTTTAATCTAAATATTTGACACAAAATAGAGTTACAACAAAATCAATTATAAAGAAAAATAAAAGACATATTTAAAGATAACAATAGTTTCTTTTTTAATGTTTTGTATGAGATAAGTGATTTAAGAGAAAAATTACTATAGAATCTACTCAATCTACAATATAAATTTACACTATCATCATCATCCATCTAACTAATTAAAAGGTGATAATTCTACACTATAAGGTATGCCACATCAGTTTTTTAAAAAAACTTCAGAGAATGCCACGTGGCGCACTTTTATATCTGCTTCATATTATTCCTAATGAGAAAGTGTGTGCACATGGGCTTCCCTACAAAATTTCTACAGGCCCACACAAAGTTCATAGGAGCAAACATTGCTCTTCTCGATTCTGACATTTGCTCTTCCTTTATGTAACCTAAACCACATTTACACAAAACCATAAATCGCATTTCATCTTCCACTACTTCACCTTCACATATTCATCTTCTAAAACTCTTAAACGCCTCTAATAACTACAACTCCCTAATCTTATAAAGCCACCATCTCCATCTGCCGGAAGCCAAAGCGGCGAAAAGACAATGATCCCTGGGGGAGAAGAAACAACCAGGAAGGAGGTTCAAATCACGAGAGTTACCACGGAGAGAGCGACGAAAACGAGATCTGATCCTCTTGAGAGCAAGAAATTTGCGGATACGAGTGAGAGGGAGCTTCGAGCTCTAGAATCAGAGATGAGAACATTACTGAGATAACGTCATGGAGGTCGGAGAGAGCAGTGGTGAAAAAACCCATAAGGAAGCAAATCTATTTGCGAGAGTTTCAGAGAAGAAGAAGAGCAAGATGTTGGTCTTCGTCGCTCTCCGCCTCTCTCTATCTGATCGACGGACGGGGAACTTCTTATTAACATGGTCTTCGTCGCTCTCAGCCTCCTCGAATCAACATGATCTCTTTTGTGTACTATATAATTTGGGTTCCGACTACTGGTTTTAAAATGAATATAGCAGTTGATTGATGGAGTTAGTAATCAATGAAAAATTTGTATTTGTGTGAATCTTTAAATATTAGAATAACGTATTCAATACAAAGTATGTAAAAAAAAGCTAATACTGCGTGAACTACAAAATTTAAATATTTGTTTGTAGATAACATTCGCTGCTTTTTACGATTGCATCTTGTGGAATGATCATGCTTAACAATTTTAGAGTAAATGTTATGTCGAAATATACATTTTCCACAAAAATATTGAACATGATCACCCACATGACAATGTACCGTGACAAATCATGTCTCGTCGAAATAAACTCAACCATAATAAAATATATAGAACTAATCTCGATATTAATTTTCTTTGTTAAGTAAGTTCAAAGTAAAATTTACGTAATGATTTTGTTAAAAGTAGTTGTACACATGATAAATTTTGCAAAAGTTACCAAACCTTTTTATCGGTTAAAACGGTTTCGAGTGATTCACCATAATGGATCTAGAATCCACACAGAATGTAGGGTATACAATTTGTGACAAGTTGTGAGAAAGAGCTATGTTCTTATTGATTTTGAACAGTACGTTTACAATGGTTACAAGCTAAATCTCTCGAGAAAAACCGGTCCCTTTCTTCAAGCTCCTCCTTCTTCTTTNCCTGATCGACGGACAGGGAACTCCTTATTTCACCGCTTATTCATGTGGTAACATCTCTGTTCGTTCTCATGGGTATGATACTTTGCCTCACCAAGATCTCGATCTGCCGAAAATCGTTAAGAAGGTGATGGATCCCAAATCCTCTGGTAGTCTAGGGTTGCAGCTCCCGCTATGGTAGTCAAGGAAGAGAGAGTATCAGTCCCAGTGATAAACGATCACGGATGTAGGCCGATTGGATTAGAAGCAAAGATGGAGATACTTTTTAATCTTATCTCGATGTAGAGTATGTCATGATCTTCTTCAGGTTTGCTTGAATTATTAATCTTCCTATTTGAAAGCATAAACGTTGAGCTCTTTGGTTCACTTTATAAAATTGGTGCGGTTGATAATATGTCAGAGTTAGCCCGTAAGTACGCTTAGACCAGTCGCATCAAAGCTTGCTGGCTAGAGAAAATAGAAGACTTTTGCATTATGTAACCCGTGATCATATAGAGTTTTTCCATTCACATATTTTCCTAAACGGTTTAAGTGTCAATGAATGATTTAAAGCAGAGATGGTAGTGGAAATTCAACCAATACACAGTGGAATCGATATGGAGAAGAACGATGATCAACAGGAAAGATCATAGAAGGTATCAAGGTTTATGGAGGAATCCAAAAGTTAAACTGTAAAGAAGAAATTGAAATGTGGACGCCTCTCTGGCCATCCTCCATCTTGGAGTAGGACGAAGAAGAAGAAGAACAAACACTTTGTGAACGAGATCGAACGACACTCCATTGTATAGATAGTAGAATGTTAATTTTTGTAATGTATGATTAATTTTTTTACTTATATATTGGAGAAATAGTCAAAATATACATGAAATTGTTGTGCATCACTTGCATTCCATTACAACATAATGAATCTTTATATTATTTTGAAGTGATCTCTTGGTGAAATTTGTGTGGTAATTATATTGGAGTTAGTTTGTATTTTGTTAAGTAGACTAATAGTTTCACTGGCAAAAGTCATAGAGATGTTGTCTACAAACTAGAAATTATTTTCACCGCTAAACTCTATTAGGAAAACAAGTAATTAGGAAGGAACATCACAATCTGTGAGATAGTGAGAGCTCATATAATTTTTACATCACTCAGCAGCAATTCAAATCACTCAGTTAGCATGTTAGTGTTCTCTCCTCCAGCCTCTAAATACATTTAAACATGCAAATTTGACGGAGGGAGGAGAGTGAGGTCTTTGTATTCATCAGGAAAGAGAAGTAACATGGAGAATAAGAGAGTTTGCGAGAAAGTGATGACCTTGACGGAAGATGATACAACGGAGATGAGCTCGGTCGGAGAAGAGAGGAGGAAGAGCTCTTCGTGGTGGAGAAAAGATATCGCGGCGGAGATTGAGAAAAAAAACTGATCAGTAAGCCATGGAAGAGGAAGAAGAAGAAGATGATAATGATAATGAAGAAGAAGAATAAAGGTAGGTGTTACAGTTTGGAGACAATCAGTACATTGATGGATCTAGAATCCACACAGAATATGGGGGTGCAAGATTTGTCGTAATATTCCGAAAGAGATGGTGTATTATTGATTGTAATCAGAATTCTACAAGAGTTTCGAGCTTAATTTCTAAAGAGAAAAATCCGTCCTTTCTTCGAGCTCCTCCTTCTTCCTTTATACTCTTCTAGCTCTTGTAAC